>OU015749.1:3249193-3256693 GCA_907169655.1 Acomys percivali | reverse complement strand
GCACTAGAAAGTTCCTAAAAGTATGTGAGGTAGGACCCCGTGCCTTGTTCCCAAAATGCCATTCCTTTCTCCCATCTGCACGCAGGTTAATTGGTTTCCTGGCTCTGAGAGTCTCCCACCTGCGCATCCTTATTTGAGGTTGTCTTTAGTCAGGAGCAATATTTACTTAAAGACATACCTGCAATCCCCTTAGAATATACAGTTATGAAAGAAAGTGGGTCAAGCTTGAGGGAGGCCATCTGTCAGAGTGTGTTTTGGCAAAAGGAAACATAAGAAGGAGACCTATAAAAGAGGCTAAGTATTGTAGCCCAAGGGCACCAGCAGAGTTCTGTGGACTCCAACTGTCGCCTTCTTCTCCCTTACGTAACTGTTCAGGACGCCTGTACTGGATAGAAATGTATGAGGCCTACAAGGGGGAGCACAAGAGGACAAAAACCTCACTTTCAGATTTTGAAATGAGGACATAACTAACGCATTCACTTTACGTGTGTTTTTTTTTTTTAAATAACCCATCCTTAAAAAAAAAAAAAAAAACACTTGGCACTTTTTAGAGGCAAGTAATAAGATCAAGTTCTCAGATATTTTTTTTTAACAATTATCACTTCTCATTAAAATTTCCAGTGCACACATGTGTTATTTCACATGGGTGAGCTTTTCTCTAGGTAATCGGCACGTCCGTACTGTAAGAGATTATGTTTGGTTTTTCCGACTTGGTTTTAAAAAAGTGTTTTGTCATGGCGTATGGCCCAGAGCGTGAAGTACTTCCCCGACATCTTGCGGCTTAGGGTACATGAGATCCTGTCTTAGTAGAAAAACAAAACAAAACAAAAAACAAACAAAACCCCCAAGTTTTTCGTGCACAAATAGATTCCAGAAAATAGATTTCAGCTTTCAACTCTGTCAGTCTCACTCCGGTTCTCAGCAGTGACTTCGCTCTTGATGGTAAGTCCTGCTTGTTCCTTCTCATTGACTCTAAGGATGGCTCCAAAAGGCTTTTTCTTTGAGGTTATCAGTTATTTAGTTATTTTCTTTTGTTTGTAATGTCTAGGACTTTTTTTAAAAAATACATGCCAGAGTATAAAATGAACAAGTAATAAAATAAAAATCTAAGCCCGGGTAAGCAGGGCCACAGTGGATAAGCAATTTGTTTGATCAAGTCGATCCTGTCCCTCAGCATCCGTTACCCTGACTTCTTTACAGACGGAATGGCAGCCATCCCAGTGCCCACTTCTCCTTTCTAAAAATGGATCCTTTGGGGATTTGGAGCATTTGTTTTCTTGCCCAGTTATGATTTTGTTTTTAGCATTTTAACCACTAAAGTATAGTTTACATAATGTGGAACACTGTGGTTCAGTGGCACCTGCATACATACATAGAACCCGCAATTTTAATATCTGTACCTTATCACATGCATACACGTGAGGCCTCGAATACTTACTGATGTAAAATCTGATTTTGTCATACCAAAAATATTATTCATGGACTCTTTCCAGCTACCCTGCTAACCCAACCTCACAGGCCATCCGATTGCTCTCCCCACAAAGCAGTTTGCAGAAACAGTGACATCACAAAGGAAGGATTTTGCTTCACCATGAAGGTGTTTCACCTGCTCTGAAATCTCTAAATGCAATCATGTGGTACAATCTGTTTTATGATTCTCTCTCTCTCTCTCTCTCTCTCTCTCTCTCTCTCTCTCTCTCTCTCTCTCTCTCTCTCCCTCCCTCCTTCCATCTAATGCTTGTGAGACACATCCATATCATAATGCATTTTGACAGTTTGATACTTTTATTTCATTTCGTTTTGTTTGGCTCTGTGCTACTCCATCATATAAATGTATTACAATTCATTTGTCCATTTCCTGTTGTTGGGCATCTGAGACAGTTTGAATTTGGAGTTATGATGGGTCTAGTTTCTATGAATAACCTCTTTACAGATCCCTTGTGAAGAGAGATATCTACTTCGTTTATCTTGAATGAAAATTGAGAAAAATGAGGTTTGTAGGTCATAGGTCAGGTGTATATCCACAGCTAGAACATCATCCAAAGTTCCTAAAATCTGTCACTAATAAGTTCTTTGTGGCTATCGCTGCATCTTTTACCACATTTTAGCATTACCAGTATCTTTAAACTTTAAGCTTTTCTAAAAGGTGTGTGTGTGTGTTGATATTTCATTGTGGTCTTAATTTGCATGTCTCACTGTGGTTTTAATTTGCATTTCCCAGAACTATAATATTGTTCAATACAACTCGGTGGATTTAGTGGCAACACGTTTGTATTCTTTTTTTAATTAATTTATTTATTCACTTAACTTCCTGGTCATAGTCCCATCTCTCCTCGCCTCCCAGTCCCGCCTTCCTTCCCTCTTCCCCATCACACCTCCCCTATCCTCAGAAAAGAAGAGCCCCACCACCACCTACCCACCCACCCCAGCTCCTCAAGATGCACAGGACTGAGTATGCCCTCTTCCCCTATGGCCTGGTGAGGCAACCCTGCCAGGGGGAAGTGATCAAAGGGCAGGCAACAGAGTCCATGACAGAGACAGCCCTCACTCCCTGTACTACAGGACCCACATGAAGCCTGAGCTGCCCATCTGCTACATCTGTGTAAGGGGCCTAGGTCCAGCCCATGCATGGTCCTTGGTTGGTGCTTCAGGCTCAGAAAGCCCCTCTGGGCCATGGTGAGTTAGTTCTGTTGGTCTTCTTGCGGAGCTCCTGTCACCTCCAGGTCCTTTTCTCCTTCCTCCAACTTTTCCACAAGACGCCCTACGCTTCATCCAATGTTTGGCTGTGAGACTCAGCATCTGTTTTGAACCACTGCTAGGTGGTGCCTCTCAGAAGACAACTCTGCTAGGCTCCTGTCTGCAAACATAGCAGAGTATTGTTAATAGTGTCAGGGGTTGGCTCTTTCCCATGGGGTGGGTGGGTCTTGGGTTGGGACAGACATTAATTGGACATTCTCTCAATCTCTGCTCTTTCTGCTCTATCTTTATCCCTGCACATCTTACAGGCAGGGTAAATTTTGAGTAAAAGTTATTGTGGGTGGGTTGGTGTTCTTCTCTCTCCACTAGGAGTCTTATCTAGTTAGGGGGTATTCTCTTCGGTCTCCATGGGCCCCTCATATCCTTCCAGAAGCCTACCCTGACATAGGTCTCCAGCTTCTTACAGAGATGACCCTGCCCTCCCTCATCTGCTCTCCCCAGGTCTGATCTCCATCCTCATTTCTCTCTATGCTCCATCTCCTGTCTTGCTCCCTCTTTTCAACCGCTACCACTGTCTCTTTGATTTCCCCTTCTGAGTGAGACTTGAGCATCCTCCCTTGGTTCCCCCTTGTTACTTATCTTCTTTGGGTCTGCGCAATGTAACTATATTCTTCACAGTAGCCACAAATAATATAATTTATTATATTGGTGTAACTCTGACCAAGAAAGTCAAAGACCTGTATGACAAGAACTTCAAGTCTCTGAAGAAAACATTGAAAAAGATATCAGAAGATGGAAAGATGTCCCATGCTCATGGATTGGTAGGATAAACATAGTAAAAATGACCCTCTTACCCAAAGTTATCTGCAGATTCAGTGCAATCCCCATTGAAATACCAACACAACTGTTTACAGACCCTGAAAGAACAATTCTAAACTTCATATGGAAAAACAAAAAGCCCAGAATAGCTAAAACAATCCTGTACAATAAAAGAACTTCTTGAGATATCTGATCTTTGACCTCAAGCTGTACTACAGAGCCATACTAATTTTAAAAAAGAACTGCATGGAACTGGCATAGAAGTAGATTAGTTTTTCAATGTAATCAAATTGAAGACCCAGAAATAAACCCACACGCCTACAGACACTTGATTTTTGACAAAGGAACCAAAACCATACAATGGGAAACACATAGCATCTTCAACAAATGGTGCTAGTCTAACTGGATGTCTACATGTAGAAAATGCAAATATATCTATATTTATCACTCTCCATAAAACTCAATTCCAAGTGGATCAAAGACCTCAACATAACACCGGATACACTAAATCGGGAAGAGCCTTGAACTCATTGACACGAAAGACAACTTCCTGAACAGAACAACAGTTCAGGCTCTAAGATTAACAATTAATAAATGGGACCTCAGCAGGGCATGGTGGCACACACCTTTAATCCCAGCACTTGGGAGGCAGAGGCAGGCAGATAACTGTAAGTTCGAGGCCAGCCTGGTCTACAAAGCGAGTCTAGAACAGCCAAGGCTACACAGAGAAACCCTGTCTCAAAAAAACCAAACCAAACAAATAAATAAATAAAATGGGACCTCTTGAAACTGAACAGCTTCTGTAAGGCAAAGGACACTATCAACAGAACATAGTGAAAGCCTACAGATTGGGAAAAGATCTTCACCAACCCTACATTTGACAAAGGGCTAATATCCAAAATATATAAAGAACACAAAAAAATTAAACACCAACAAACAAAATAATCCAATTACAAAATGGGGTACAGAGCTAATCAAAGAATTCTCAATTCTGACATAAAGATATTTGTCTTGTGTAAAGCAATGCTGGTAGCAGATAACAATTGGCTCTTTAGTTCTGCATGTCTACGTTCCCTGTTCTATTTGGTTGCCTTCATTTGGTTTGTATAAACTGGCCCTTGAGATATAAAATCCACTAGAGAAAATAAAACTTCCTGAGACATCAGGACTGCTAAATACGTGTGTGTGTGTGTGTGTGTGTGTGTGTGTGTGTGTGTGTGTTTTGTAATCATTACATATTATATATGTAATTACTATATATGTATATGTATATATATATATATATATATATATATATATATATAATTTGAGCGATGATGACTAATGACTCCATGGTTGAGAACATCACTCTTGCACAAGACCCAGGTTCAGGTCCCAGACCCTTCATGGTGAGCCACAATCATTCATAACTCAAGTTCCAGTGTTTTCAATCCTCTCTTCTGATTCCAAGGGCACCTGGCAGGCACATGATGCACATATATACATGCAAGGAAAACTTTAATACTTATAAAATAAAAAAGAAATCTTTTTAAATATATATGATAACTAGCTAAGCGTTACTGGGTTTGACATAGTGATGATTTATCTTAATTTAAGACTACTCAATGGTCTCATAAAATCATACATATTTAAAGTGTATCATGTTATGATTTAATAGATGTATACATTGTATAATTATCATAATTAGGTAAATATACATGTTACCATTCATAGTTACGTGTGTGTGTGTGTGTGTGTGTGTGTGTGAGTGTGCACGTGCGCATTGCTCTTACCTACAGGGAATCAGAACCTTGTCCCCTTGTAATGTGCGAGCTTTATTTCTCTGACTGGCATATCCCACCTTACACTCCAGTACTAAGGTACTTTTCAGAATGTGCATATAAGTGAGGACAAATAGCATTTATCTTTTACTCCAAACCCCATAATTTTGACCATATGAGGACAAATTGCATGGTTTCCTCCTTTCCATGCCCAGTGAGGGTTGCTTGTTCACTTGTCTGCCAGTAGATGTTTGAATTCCTATGTCTTGGCTACAGTGACCTGGGGTTCTTTGCGGTGTGCTGGGAGAGGGACGGCTACATCCACGGCAGTGACGCGGTGGCTTCACGTTGTCATCAGGGGAGCTCCCCACACCCTTCCTTGTGCTCCATTTTCTGTCCTGTTTACAATCGCGGCCCCATGAGTGTGGTGTGGTGTTACATTGCGCATTTCCTTGAACTTGTACTTCCTTGATAACTACTGACACTAATTACTGTGTGCTCATTGGCTAGGAGAATATCTTCCTTGGGAAAATGTCTGCCCATACCCTTTGCCTTAAACATGAGCTTTAGATAAACAGTAAGTGCCTGTCCTGGTTTATACATGCCTCACACAATATGGAGAGTATATGTTCACTGAAAAACACTGATCATCCCGACATTCAGTTTTAACTGGATGTACTCTTTGTTTGACAGACATGAGAAAGAAAGAAAGAAAGAAAGAAAGAAAGAAAGAAAGAAAGAAAGAAAGAAAGAAAGAGCAATGGCATCAAGTGAAGACTTGCATGGATCTAAAATAGTCTTTATATATTTCACAGTTTTGCACTGAAATAGTTTGGTATATTTTGTGGGTGTTTGGCTGGTGTTCCTGCTTTATTAAAAAATTATAATTTCATTTTGAGATCCTCCAGACAAAATCGTTTGAGCCTCACAGTCTTTGTGCAGTGTTATTGGACTCACTTAATGAAATTATAACTCAAGCAAGGTATTTCATTCTGTTGTGGTAAATGAGCTTGGGCGGCAGGAGTTCAGGGGGAGCAAAGCCTTCGCTGTGCTGATCCTCCATGTTTGGTAGAACGAGGGAGGAGCAGGCACCTCATATTAGAGTTATTTATTGTTCTCTTTATGTGAACACTATATTGGTGCCTGTCCCTACTGGAAACAACAGCTGTTAACAGGCTCTGAGATGAATTTCAATGTGATCTCCCCTGGCCTCTGAAAATCTTCTCTAAAGAGAAAACAGGCTCAGCCTTGAAAGAAAAGAGCAAGTTTCTCTTCTGCTTGCCTGAAGGCTAAGGGCAGTTAAACCCACCGGTGAGTGTTTTCGTGGGTATCTGCACTCGGATCAAGGTATAAGTGCAAATGGGAATACTGGTACAGGCAGGACTCCTCTGTAATAACAGGAAGAGACAAGAAGCAAGGTTGAACACGGTGACCCCCACTAAAACATCCTGCTGCGGGGTGCGGAAGGCTGCAGAGGAGAAAAAAGGGGTCCTGCACAGCACAGCAACAAAGCCCTTCTTGGCCAGTGCCCCAAGCAACTTAAGAGGAGATCAGAAGGGCCTCTAATGCAAGGATGGACTGCAACAGACAAGGAAAGGTAGCACTGTCATCTGTGGTCCAGATTCACAGTGAAACAGAAGGAGTTGTGCGTACGCAGGAGACTCTGTGCCTGTGGGTCCTGAGGGTCTGCTGCAATGCGTCTCTGGCTGGCTTTCTAGACAGTGGGTGCTGTGTGAACAGCTACTCACACCTTCTGCAGTATAGTTTGCTCAGCAGAAGCTTCTAAAATAAGGACCTTTGGGTCACTCCTTCCACTGCTTTTCCAATACCATTTCCCACCTAGAATTTCTTCACCTCTATGTTGAAGAGAGAATTTTTCAGTTGGGCATCTTGGTAGACATCAGTAATCCTAGTCTCTGTGAGGCAGAGGTAGAAAGATGGCAAGTTCAAGGCCAGCCTGGGCTAAAGAGTGAGATAGATACACACTGACTAGGACAAGAGGATTGTGGAAAGCCAGCTGTCCCCGGGTCCTTGGAATTCCATCAGTGTCGGACACTAGACTATGGCTAGTACGGTTCAGGCCCTCCGCCTGGCCCTGGCCTAATTCCTCCTTCTGGTGCTTCTATTTATACACTTACTAAGCGGCATGACTGCGGATTTGATAAACGTGTGTGTGCGTGTGTGTGTGTGTGTGTGTGTGTGTGTGTGTGTGTGTGTGTGTGTG
>OU015749.1:3212312-3224935 GCA_907169655.1 Acomys percivali | reverse complement strand
GATCCCATGCCTTTGAGATCTCGCTCCCTCTCCAGATGCAGTCAATATTTTCAGTCTTCTCTCTGGCACTGGGGTGACTTGGGCTACTTTCCTTCGTGAGCTTCTGAGAGGCCCTGGCACAGGCCAGGGAGATGGGCTGAAGAGAAGTCTCAGGTGTAGTAAGACTACATAATGATGGCAAAAGGTGAGAGTGGGTCTCCAGTCAGATGCGGACGCTGGGTGCTCCCTCACTCCTGAGCATCACAATCCCTGACTTCCACTCTTCCTCACCCTAGCTCTGCTTCCCTGGCCAGTGATGGCATGTAGAAGCTAGAGTGTAAGACAGAGTTGAACAAGAGCAGAATCGGCCAGCAGTAGGAAGAGAGGCACAACTGGGGAAGATACCTCAGACTGACTGAGCAACACCCAGGACAGCAAGCCTGAGGTCAGCCTACCCACCAGGAGCTCCCCGCAAACTCTGACCACTCTCTCTCTCCAGCAAGTTCAACGGTTGTCCCAGAACTTGGCCAGAACCTTTGACAATCCAATAAAGACAGAAGTATCTTGAATACCCGTGGACGCAGGGTGCTGCGGGGAGGATGGACCCATGTTCATATGCAGGAGACAGGGTGCAGGCTAGTCTAGGCAGCACAGCTGTCTAGAAACACTATCATCCTTCCTCCTTTGAAGTTATTTCAAAGATGGTTCAAAGAAGTTTACACAGAGTGGGTAAAGGAAGTGTTCTCTCCTCTAAAGATCAACTCAGTAGCTCCCTTCACCCCATCCCACCTTAACACACTGTGTACCCCAGACTGTAAACCACGGCCAGCACAGTAGTGCAATCATCCTGTGAGATCTAAAGTTCACCTGCTCGCAAGGCCCCCATCTCTTCAGTTACTTCCAGCCTATTCCTTCACATGCTTAGTGTCCCTGATATGTAAAGCCCTTAACACTGGGAATATCCCAAGTGCTTCACCTACAAATGATCTCGGGGTGGAGGAGTGTGGCGATTGTGTACAGGTTACAGGCCAGCAGTCATTGGTGCAGTTCTTGCTGTATTCCTGGTCTGCATGATGTGTCCAAAGAGTTGCCAAGGATCACAATGGACAATAGGCACAAAGAGCTTGGGAATAAAGTGCTGAGCTCCTGTTCTATACAGGGGTTGGCTCCCTCTGGAGAGATTCTGTTCCGTATACTGGTCAGCCCCTCTGGAGAGATTTTGTTCTATACGCTGGTCAGCCCCTCTGGAGAGATTCTGTTCCATATACTGGTCAGCCCCTCTGGAGAGATGGTGCCTGACAGAGCTGCTTACCCATGGTCAGGGAGGCGTATGTCACCGAGAGGAAAGAGTTAGCTAGTCTTTCTGAGGCATGCTATATGCACAGCACACACCAGCTACAGAAACTATGTCTTCTTAGTCCCCGGGGCCTCTGTTTCTTGACCTATGTGACGGGGTGATCATAAGATTTGCCACACAAGAGTGGTCAGGAGACTCAAGTGGTTTGGAACTCAGATTAAAATGGCATTTGATGTCTGCAGAGATGTCTGTCATCCTTAATCCAGGGGCAGACACAGATACGCCCCACTGGTGGAGAGGAGAGGGAAGCAGGTATTCCGAGAAATTTTAAATGAGCCCTTCTAGCCCATTTCTGGGGTGTGTGACGGTAGGGGCTTCGGTGGCATTTGGCCCCTCCTGAGCCTCAGCTTCCCTTCCTGTAGGGTAAAGGACTCCTTAGCCATGGTTTTCTGCATAAGGTGGAGCCTGTCAACATGCCAGCATGGGTGGTGAAGAGGTCCATGAGGCCCCACACCTGGCTGAGGAACTATTAGCAGTATGGCTGCTGGGAGAGGGTTGTCATTTTTCTTCAGTGCAGCCGTGAGTAAATTGCCGATGCTCCAGAAAATAACCCCACATCCACGCTCATGCAAGCGCTCCTAATTAAACTCAGTGGCTCTTAAAAAAAAAAAAGTGTGAGCCTTTCTCTGAAGAAGAGAAGGTCCAGAGAAAATAAGAAGGGAATAAGAGAGTGTAGCGAGGGAGGTCATCAAAATACATTGTATATATGTGCAAAATTGTCAACTAATAAATTGAAATGTGTTAAATAATAAGAAAATGGGGGGTGTGATTAAATGTTTGTTTAAATCTCTCACATTCTTTTTTAAAAAAAATTCTGGTAAAGATGCCCATATGCCAACATGATGTATACAGTATGGGTACAATATGGCGGCAGCCACTATTTGCTAACATTTAAAAAGCAGCAAACTCCAAGGCTGACAGGCAATCTGCAAAATCTTGCCCCAACCCAGAGTTTGTACTTCCCACTCGAGTGGTGATTTTTATTAAGATCTAGAGTTCTAAACCAAGGAGAAAGCTGAGGACAGTGGACTGCTGGGAAATGATGAAAATGCAGTGCTTTTTATCCTGGCCAGACACGGGTGGACCAAAGCAAGTGGGCTTTGGGGGACTTGATGCCCCGATGGCCTGTTCAAAGGAAGAGGAAGAAACATGCTAGAGAATCTTACCTTCTACAATCCTATCCTCACCTCACCTGAATGACTGTAGGCGTCAGAAACTGGCTTAGTATCAGGTCTGTTATAATATATGGCACCCTGAGACTTCTCGCGCCTCACTCAGCCACTCTGCCGTGCTCCCTCAGAATCTTCCCAGAACACTATGAAACACAGAGACTCTGCCATATTAAGTCCCAGGATACAAATCTTATAATCAACTCCTGTCACCGTCTGTGATGCGTTTTAACTAAGATACGCTGACAATTTCTGTTCCCCCGGGCTGAGGGTTGCTGTGTCTATATGCACAGTTCCGTGAAATCAGAAGTGCTGGAGTGCTGTGAGACCCGCTCGGGTGGGAAGACGCGAGCTCATTACTGCCGTGTCCCAGGGCCTCACCTCCTCACCCTGGCAAACTTGTCACGTGTCTGTACATCTCTCAGCCTAATGATGCCAAGACGCTGATAAACTGGAACGGGCGTTTCTAACAGTGCCACAGTTAAACATTTCTAAAATGGTTTTTTTTTTTCTTAAATTAATGCACTCATGAGAATTGTGGATTTATCAAGTACTCAAACTTTAAAGCAAAAACAAACAAAAAGTCCTCTACAAGCACCAAGTGTAAGAGAAGTGGGTTTGCAATACGAGGTATTTCCCCTTTGGTCACAAAAGCGCTCTTCCACCTGAGCACAAGGGTTCCCCTACTCGCAGTTTTGACGACTTCTGTGACATAAAAGGTGCTTAGTAAAATGGCTCTCAGGATGCAGGATGAGACCCAAGGGTTTATTTGGTTATCTAAACTTAGAAAGCAGAGTGAATGTTGCAATAAAGTACACACACTAGCTTGCAGTAGCATCTACGCATCAGTGTAGATTTCAATGTCCAGACCCAGGAATGTGAACTACCACAGAGCAGCCTTAAAGGAAGCAGAGGCTTGAAAAAATAAAAATAAAAAGGAAGCCTTTAGCAGTTAGGACTGCAGGGTAGGCAACCCCAGAGGATCTTCTACCTCCCGCAGTCTCACTCTCTCCCCCATTGGTCCCTCGCCCGGAGAGAATCTTTACAAAAAAAGTATAGATCGGTTTAATGTCAAGCCTGTTTGAATGTGTTGCGTCCTGAGCCTCTTCAAATCTCACTCAGCCACTCGACTCTTCAAAGGCCTCTAAGACTCTTTCTGAACATTCTAAAGAATAAGGACACAACTGCAAGCATCCTCCCTGCCCACTAGAAGTCAGGAATCACCCCAAGCCCTCCTAACAGTCGGGTCATCGCAGAGCACATTTATGCCCCCTTCACAGTGGTGGCACTTGCTACGCTGCATTCTCTTGTGAAAAAACAGGTGTGTGAGGCTTGGAAGCTTTGCCCACATCAGTTCCCAAGAGCCCCTGGTGGGAGAACATAGGAGCAAGTAGGTGCACTGTGGTGAACTTGACTACGTGCATGGACACAACACCACAAAGGGCCACAGGTAGCTTAATTTTCAAAAACCTGAGGAAAAGCCTCCTTAGGACTCAACAGACATGAAGTTGCATTTTGCTCTACTCTGAGTGCCCTCGTGCACATAAGGACCAGCTGTCCTAACAGAATTTGCTGTGAGCATCCAGATTGTCACATGCACCAAATTGTATGGAAGATTCCTCAAGCTGTGTACCTCTATTCGTTATGGATAGACAGTCTTCTGGACTCAACGGGAGACAATTATCATGAATGGTGATGTAAGTACGGACCAAAAACAAAGCCAAGTCTCCAAGTATCCAAAGCCATAAGTAGAATTAGAAAGCCCACCCACTGCAGGCCTTACCCCTGAGCATCTGTCTGAGAGGACTGAGCTCCTGCATGTTGGGGACAACCTCCTCATACTCCATTTCTCATATGAGAAGAAGAGGAACATAAGCCCAGAAGGCTTCTTTCAGGAACTGCCCCATCTTGAGGAAGGTCTTCAGAAATGAAAAAGAGAAAAGAAAAGAAACAGTCCATTGAGCCACCTTCGGATGCTCTGGCATTCAGCCTGAGACTCTACTGGCACTCTAAGTAACACTTAGAATAGAACCTATTTAAATTTCAGTCTTAAGTCTATGACTGATGGCTGGGTTTGGTTGTTTGTTTTTGTTTGTTTTACGTTAAGCCAGTTAGCTAACCTATGTGTGATGTGGGAATAGTGAGAGGTGAAGTGCTTATTGAACAAGTATGATGACCACAGCTCAGGTCTCTAGAACCATGCACTGATAATATCAGTGCTGGGAGGCAGACAGACAAAGAGGTCCCTGAAGTTCGCCAGCCACTCTGTTCTAGCTTAGTCAATGAGCTCCAGGTTAAGAGACAGACCCTGTGTCAGCAAACAAGGTCAGGAAGCAACTGTAGAAGACACTCGGTGTCAACTTCTGACCTCAACACACGCATACACACATGAGTACATACATGCACATGAATGAATACACTCACACACACACACACACACACACACACATGAATACATACATACATGTGAATGAATACTCACACATACACACACACACACAGAGTTAACATCATGTTTGTTTTAATATTGCACGAGACACATCCAAAAAGGTAAAAATTCGTGAAAAGTACGTTTTGACAACCACTATATCACCTTTAACTACTTGTCTTGAAAGTGGGAAAGTGGACAGAAGAGAAGGCTATGGATGGGGCTCCCAGGAAGACAGACAGCTCCCCACACCTGGGTCCCCTGGACACTCACACTCTCCAACCAGCTGCTGCTGTGTGGTTCTGGTTCAATTCAAGCCCAAGTATGCATGAATGAAACATGTGGCAATACCATGGTCAGCATAGCCTAGGAAATAAAAAGGAACAGCTAGAGAATAGAAGAAACCCCCAAGAAAATGATGACAAGAGGGCAACATTCAGCCTCCAGGATGTACTACGAGGCAGGAGACTCTCTGAGTAATGTGAAGTGAACATCAGAGCACTATGGCGCCCACTCTGTTTGGGACGACACTACACATGCAATACACAATACACATAAGTGAGAAATCACATGGGTTTTTGTTGTTGTTGTTGTTGTTGTTGTTGTTGTTGTTGTTTTTGGTCCATCTTGACCTCTATCAGTCCACCTTTATCATCTCAGTAAACCAAACTGATGAAGGGAGAATTATCTCAAAACTCTCAAAATTAATATAAAAAGTCAAACCATTCCAAGGGTCCTGTGTTTGTTCTCCATTACCTACGCACCTATAGGTGTCTGTCCCATATGGACCCTCTCTTCCATTCTGTGTTCCCAGGAGGCCTCAGGGACCAGGAAACAACACTGACACATTCCCATTTCCTGTGCCAACAGCAATCACTCCACTTTTCAACACCAGAAAAGTTCTGTTTCTCAATGGAGATACTTAACTGATTTGGACAATTTTCAAAGTTTGGCATGAATCCATGACAGCTTGGAATCACTGATATTTCTGCTTTGTTAGGTTTTGTTTTATGTTCTATGTCTGTTTTTAATCCTGTTGTAGTCAAATAAAAATCAGAATGCATGAGGCACGAAGTAAGGAAAACAAGGGAACACCAAGAACACAGCCAGCAATTCCTCAGAACTTTGTTTTCAAACGTAAACTGATAGAAAGAAGGCTGGTGTTGGATTTGCCAAACAAAAGCATCGTCTGGTAGAAATGTGACCCCCTCAATGGCTCCTAGTTACTCTAATAGCTGGGATCCGTAGACAGTATGGACACACAGACACGTTCCAACAGCTTTGAATTCATGTTGCTGTGTTGCTTGTTCTGTAAAATGCAAGGTGACCCAGTATTTCAAGGCTACCTGGTCAGCTTGGAAGAAAGGCCAAGTAAGGAAGATGGGTCAGCACCCACCTGTGGGAAGGAGGAGGGACACCAGCACAGCCACCACATGATTAGGCGACTGGGCTAAAACTGGGTCACCCAGGGAAGAAGAGACACAACAAATAGAACAGGCCAGTGGAGACTGGAACAGAAGAGATTTCAAATCCAGGGTGCATGGCCCTGTGTGCCCGCTCTCCTAAAAACCTGCACGTGGAGGAAGAGTCAGAAAGCTCAAGCCCTAAGGTCCCAAACTTTTGTTAACAAGATAGATGTTGGGGTGAGGCAGCTGGTGGGCACCCCAGTCTTCACTCTGTGCAAAGGAGAAGGCTTCATCCATCACTGTTTTCAGAACCCAGGACCTGACTGGCTGAAAAGGGAGACGATGAATATTCTCATTCTGCACCGGAGTCACCTCCCCGTGGCACCTACCTGTCCTTGCTACGGTTCCAGGAGGCTCCCTCTGAAGTGACCACTTTCATTTCCATTTTAGATTTATTTGGAGAACAGAATTAGCGCTGTAAAATTAAGAACCCGTTGCCCTGTGTTTGGGGACACTCCTCGTCTTCTTTTCCTTTTCTTTTTTCTTCCTTGGTACTAGAACTAAACCTAGAACTCCCTCACATATGCTAAGAAAGTGCACTTCCACTGAGTTATGACCCCAGCCTTCATATTTTTTAAGCAGAATCTTGAACATACAAGGCTGGATTCACAGTTGCTATTTAACAGACAACGGCTGCCATACCGCCACTTCTCATGTTCCGGGATTACAATCATGCCTGACAACCCAGTGTATACAGTACAGAGACTCGAACACATGACTTCATGCACGCCAGACAAGAACTCTACCAGCCACGCTACACCCTCGGCCTTCCACCTACTCTTTGCTTGTATAAGTTGCTAGGGCAAGCCTCAAATATGTGCTCCTCATGCCTCAGCCTCCCAAGGAGTTGGAGTTACAGAAAGATTTCTCTGGGCCCAATGAAGGCCAACCTAAATATAGAATTTACCACCTCAAAAAACCCGTGTCATTATAAGCCATTACCTCTATAACTAAAAGTACCTGGTTTCCTTATTTCCATATTTTGCCTAAGTTAGGTTATTTTTTTTTAATCAAACGGCTAAAGCTGAACCTTTTATATGATAAAGCTCCAAAGAACAGAAATTAGAAATGGGGAAAATCCTTTTTAAAACTGAAGTTTACCTGTAATGTAGTTATTAGAACCCAGCCACAGCACATGGTGGACAGTCATTTGCAACCCTGGCACACAAGATAGCTGAACTTTTGGCTGAGTGAATTTGAATTTATTGAGATAAACTTCTGGGGTACTAGACAGATCAGCAGCCATGAGCGAAAGCAGGAGTAGCAGCCATGTTTTCATGTGCGCCTTGCCTTTGATGAGCTGGCCACACTCGGGAAGTGTGCTCGTCTTCAAGATTCTTTCCATATAAATTTGCTTTTTGTGACTATATAATAATCTAATAACATCCAATAATAATCCCAATTATAAGCAAATGTTAGACCCAGCAAATCTGGCAGTCTGAACTTGGCACTCAGGGTATATGTTAGCTGATTTGAAGCCCCTTCGTAGTGAACTGACTTTGTAAAAGCTGATTCTTGGTTGTGTCTGAAGTATACACAGACCCTGTTTCTGTGGTCTATGCCCATAATCACAGCATAAAGAAGTCAACCTGACACATCAAGACTCAAACTCAAAAATATCACACAAAATTTAAAAACAGACAAAAAGTAAATTACACACAAACCTTCTAAATGGAAGAATAAAAGAAAGATCGTATATTTTGCTCTTTAAAAAAAAAACTCAGCTCAATAGGTCCACGCCTTTTTTTTGATATCTTGAGTCGTTTTCCCTTATATTGTCTTTCAGTGTGGGGGATGGCACACACACCACAAAGGTTATTACCACTGAGGATTGCTGATGAAGACAGGAAGTAATGGGCTAAAATATTCTTTCTAGTGCCAGGGACAATAATAAAACTTCAGCTGACATGGGTAGGCCCTATGGACTAAGGAAGTGCAATTTTTTTCTACAGAGAAGTCGCATGGTCTTCTGAGGGTAAGTCGACGGTAGGAAATGTCTTTTCCATGAGGAAAACCCCTCGTAATTCATGAGCAGCTAAACCTAAGGAGTTGCAAAGGTCATTCTTATTTTATAACAAGAAGAAATATCTAAGGAACCTTTAAACCCTTCATTTTCCTTGCACAGCTACACAGCACTCATACATCACAATACAGAATGGCCCACCTCTCTGCAGTAAGGATGTTCATTTAATAAATGCCGTGGGTGGGTGTTCCCGGGATGGATTAGTAATCTTGCGGAATACAGAGATATGCAAGAAACCCAAAAATGGTCCCTAGATCCATAAGGCATTGATTAAGCACCAGGTGTTTAAAACACTGAGGAAACAAATATGATAAATTTGTTAAACTCAGGATGAACAGGAAAGGTAGACAGGAGGATAGCCACACAATAATAAGATAATTGCTGTGATGGGGGCGTTACCACATCCCTTAAAGGGCTATATCCAGTTATCCCAAAGTGAGTAAAGATCTAAAAGCTTTAAAAAAAATCTTATTGTTTAAAAAATCTCCTGCTAAAAGTGGGACAGAGGAGAGGACATGCTATTGGGACTCTAGGTGAGAGAAGCATAGGAGGATGGGGAAATGGAAAGATCCAGAGGGTCCTAGAAACCTACAAGAAGAACATTATGATGGGCAGATCTGGGCCCAGGGGTCCTGCTCAAACTGTGGCATGAACCAAGGACGAGACGTGCAGTAAACTTCGAGCCCCTACCCAGACTAGCCAAGGGACAGGACATTCTCCACAGCTGAGTGGAGCGTGGGCACTGACTTTCACACGAACTCTGGTGCCCCATATTTGACCACGTCCCCTGGATGGGGAGGCCTGGTGGCACTCAGAGGAAGAATAGCAGGCTACCAAGAAGAGACTTGATACCCTATGAGCATATACAGGGGGAGGAGGTCCCCCTCAGTCACAGTCATAGGGGAGGAGAGTAAGGGGAAAATGGGAGGGAGGGAGGAATGGGAGGATACAAGGGATGGGATAACAACTGAGATGTAATATGAATAAATCAATAAAATATATTAATAAATAAATAAATGGAAATCTCCTGCTGGGGAACCCATGGTAAATTGAAGAATACTTCTGAGATGAATTGGTGCTGGATTCCTGCATTCCACAAACTCCAATGTTTGCTTGTTGGAGTTTTGTAAAGTAGGGGACATGTTTAGAAATCACTGGGTTTTACAAGAAAATTATTTCTGAATAAGAGCTAATTGTGTTTATATTTGTTGTGGAAGATATTTAGAAACAGTCTATGAATGTTACTATTAACCACCACAGCCAAATGAGAAGGCATATTTAGTGCTATTCAAAGCCATATTCAGTGTGAAGGCACTCAGAAGGAGGTTTGTCTGGAATGCAAACATGTCTGACTTGCATATTCTAAACAGGAGCAAAACAAGCAATGAGCTAGCTGTAAAACAATAAGATGATCAGGATGTGCAAATTTGTCTTCGATGGCTTTTGAAATCTGAGAAAAGTTGTAGAGTCTTTTCTACTTAGACAAGAACTTGCTTATTCTTGTTTGAGCTACATCAAAATGGTCCTCAGAGTTTAGAAAAGCATAAATGACTATCCAGCTTTGTTCATTGTGCAGGCAATGGCTTGTGGTAAAGTCTACCTGAAAGGATTTTGGCTTCTACAAATGCAGCCATCTGGGCTTCCCTCTATTCATCAGCCATCTAGTTGTACATCCAGGAAATTATCTATCCATCCTGTTACCCAACTTTTTCTCCACGTATCTGTCCCCTATCCATCTATTCATTTCACAGACATTATGGTGAGTCTTTTCTTTCTTTTTTTTTTAAGATTTTATTTTATTTTATTTTATTGGCATATACATTTATATTATTATCCATAAATAAAAAAATTACATACAGCAAGAAGAACCATGAAACAATCAGAGATTATATGAAAGCTACATTCATGGTGTTTTGGCTAATTGCATTTGGCAACCTTGTAGAAAACATCTTTCCTATCTTGGTGAGTCTAAAATTCTGAATGAGAATCAATATCTATCATATCTCATCTCTGCCAACTCAAAACCTCGATCTAGACCTAAAAACATCTTAGCCCCTAAATAGCTAAGGTTAATTCTAAGACTAAGCTATCTTGTCTCCAAACCCATCAGAGACTTGAAAAGGAATGAAGCCTAATTACTTGAGTGAACTGGAAGTGCAAGTTAGCAACTTCAAAAATGAGAAAAAAAAGGGGAAAAATGACAGAGGCAGTTTGCTACCTGAGCAGTCACCCAAAACTCTCTATTATGTTAGAGCACCATCTTCAGCCTTCTGGCCTAATATATCTGACAGACTTATTTGTGAGGCAGGAACTATTGAGGACTTGCTTACCCTGCTTGGATACAGGCAGAGTTGACAGCCAAACTCCGCCAAGACAGAGTCCTCTTTTCTAGACGATATGCTAAGTGCTTGGAATACTCAGAGAAGTGCTTGGGGTAAAGCCTTATCCTTGAGAGGACCTCACAGTCTAATCAAGAGGTTTACCATATACATCCATCTCAGTAAAGCTCATATAATTTTCTTCCTGTGTTAGACTTCTGCCACTGTGGGAAAGTGCCTGAGATGATCAACTTAGAAGGAATAGGAAGTCATTGGCTCACAGTTTCCAGGGGTTTTCATCCATCATCACTCATGCCACCATATGGGCCTGTGACACATCAGGGAACATGTGGTAGAGCAAAGTGCTTTTCCTCATGCCAGCCAGGACATGTCAGTTAATCCATTTGCTAGATCTAAGTAAATGCCTACATGCACTGGATCAGCACCTCTTCTGCTCCCCAGCCCCTTGCAGGGAAAGGAAAGCCGACCCAGCAGACGCCCCAACACCACTCAGAAAGTCCCAGGCATGTTTACAGTCATTCTGCTTCCGGTCTAATTGTGCAAGCTTATTTGAATAACTGCACATCTGAGCGCTTACCTTATGTAGTTTACTCCTGTGTGTTTGTAAAAATATGGGATGGCTCTGTATCCGTTTGCTTTGAAAGAGGCTTTTTTTTTTCAAATGAGAGATTTTTGTTTTTAATTTTAGCCTGGACTGGCTGGACTGACTGTCAGCTCCTAGGCACTAGCAATCACTGTCACATTGCAGGGAGCCTGATGGAGTAGAGGCAGACAGCACGGAGATGAGTTGACAGCTTGCTTCTCTCTACCTGGCTCTGCAAAGCAGATGGGAGCCTGAAGGCAGCAGCTACCTGTTGCAGCACAGCCAATGTTTCCCTTTTTCTTTGTTTGGATTTTGAAATCTATTGTTTCAACACTATTGCCTCTTTCCTCAGCCATTGCCTGCCTAGCCCAAGCCCCAGCCGCCTTTCTGCAGACATGTTTTTTTCTTGGTGAAATTTTCTATGTTATACACTACACTACACACACACACACACACACACACACACACACACTACATGTACCTACTACACACACACATACCTATGCAGATTAAATATATACTATATCCCACATAATCACATACACCCACACCACAGAAGCACTTAACTTATTTCAAGAATTGTGTTTTATTATAAAAATGAAAAAGATATGCAGGGTGTGTAATAAATTATGCTTGAGGAAAAAAAATGTCTCCCTCAAATTAGTCTGGGCTTGTCAACAAGCAAAATAGTTAGGACCATGGACTTGGAAGTCCAGCTGTCTGAGCCTAGATCTTGGCTCTATCCTGAAATATTATCTATGTGATTTGGGACATTTTATTTAAAAAGAAAAAAAACTTTGTTCTGTGAATGTGGGACTACAGACCACTTACCTCTTAGGGTATGGTACGGAGAAATGCACAGTGCCTCATACTCTTTGAGATGACAGATCTTCCTCAACAGAGCTTCATTTGGTGCCCAAAGATTGTGTAACATGGGACAATTTCAAACCAAGCAATTATGGCATCAAAGTGAATTAAAACTAAGAGAAAAAGCTAGTAAAAATTGAGTAAACTCAGCTAAGTCTGGAGTCTGGGGCACTTCTAATGATCTTGGCAATTGAATGAGAAACAGAGCAAGCACTTTTCCTTAATGAGCTTAGGGACTTGTGTGCAGACGTGGCCACTCACAATTGGAGTTACAAATCAATAGCAGAAGGCAGGAGAGAGAGCAAGGATGTGGCTGCTTCCAGTTGGGGCTTCCTGCCCACCCACTGTGCTGCGGTCCACAAAAGTATCTGCTCCTGTGGATTATATAGGCTCCCTCCCTTCTCCCTCCCCC
>OU015749.1:3179594-3206711 GCA_907169655.1 Acomys percivali | reverse complement strand
CTCTCTGTCTGTCTCTGTCTCTCTCTCTGTATCTGTCTCTCTCTCTGTCTGTCTCTGTCTCTCTCTATCTCTCTCTCTCTCCTCTTCCACCCCCCCACTAGATCCTTCCTTCTCCCCTCCCCACCCCTTCCACACCCAGTTCCCTGCCTCCATCCAAGCCCCCCGTGTCTATTATATTTTTCCTACTCAGTAAGATTCAAGCGTCCCCTCTTGGGCCCTCCTTGTTACTTAGCTTCTTTGAGTATGTGAATTGTAACATGGTTATCCTGTTCTTGATGAATAATATCCACTTATGAGTGAGTACACATCATGTTTGTCATTCTGGGTTACAACTCAGGATAATTTTTTCTAGTTCCCTCCATTTGGCTGAAATTTTCATTACGCCCTTATTTTAAATAGCTGAGTAGTATTCCGTTGTGTAAATGTACCATTGTGTAAATGCATCTTTTGTTGATGGACATCTGGGTTGTCTCTGGCTATCACAAATAAAGCTTCTATGAGCATAGTTGAGCAAGTGTTCTTGTGGTATGGCGGAGCATCTCAAAAAGCAAGAACAAATCAGAATATTCAACCTTTGTTGAGTCTCTACCATGTTTAGAAACATTTCTATCAAGTCCTATTTATGAGAAGCTAATCAAAGGTTACCTGTCCAGTATCAAAAGACACTGGAATCATCAGACAGTGTGGGGAGGGACTGTCCCCAAGTCCCCAAGTACAGATCAGAAATGGAGCTATCATAGAGACAAAATTTGGAGAGCAATTAATAAAATATTGAAACTGGCAATCCAAAAGAACCCTCATCCCCCAAAGCAAGTAGACAGAGCTGCAAAGTTCACATAGAAACTAATGGGCAAAAACCACAACCAGGAAAAAATTAAAATTCAGGTTAGAATGTGGCCAACAGGAACTTTTATGTAAAATATCAATGTCTTGGAGATGGTTACAGTGCCAGCCAAGGCAAGCCAGCTACCTCACTGTGTAGACAATTGCTCTACAATTTTCCAACATTAGGGAATTCTGCTTCCAGTCTGCAAGATGTTGAACAAGTAATGCATTTTAATAGATTTAATTATTTAACCTCTTATGGATCACTAAAACAAATTTAGTAGCAGAGGTTTTTCTTATTATTTTAGTCACACTTTCATTATTGTTACCACCTTGATTTCCATTTAGAAATAAATAGTCTGACAATTTTTACATCTCAACTGGCAGCAGGCACAAAATAGGAGACAGCTGCCAAGATGCTCTCTGCCAGGCTGGAATGTATCACCACATTTTGTTAAATTCTTTATCTACATAACTGCCACAGTCACACATGTTAGAGTGTGAACTTTGTATTGAATCAGAGCAGCATGTCTGAAGGTAGATGTATCTTAAATTAGCAAGTGACAAATTTTGTGAGCCCCTTCCTCTTGCTCTGCTTCTTGATAAGCAAAGTGAAATAGGAGTTTTGATGTGCCAAAGCGCTAGAGGGTGATTTTGACACAGGCATAATTCTGTGGAAAGCAACAAGGCATCTCTCTTTGCTTGATCGACAGTCCAGGGAGAGTTATGCTCTGGACTAAGAACAGCTACAAGATAGATGATGGGGATGGCTATGATGATGATGATGATGATGATGATTAATAAAATGTTAGGAATGTTTGTACTCTTCAACAGAAAGCATTTGTAGGGTTTTAATCACTCTGGATTCTCCAGAAAATTAGAACCAATACAAAATGTATACATACTAAGAAGGCATATAGAGACAGATAGCTAGATGGATGACAGATAAATAGATACAAGATAGATAGATAGACAGATGGTAGATAGATGGTAAATAATAAATGATAAACTTAAAGAGAGTAAATGATAAGTAAGTGAATAATGTACTTATAGATATATGATAAAAAATAGGTCGATGGGTGAAAGGTTTATAGATAAATAACAGATCGATAAAAGACAGGCAGATGAGAGCAAGAGATAATGGATAACCCTCCCGTCTCAGAGGGCGAAAGTTTCATGTTTGATTTCTACAACCTGAAGAGCCAAAGAAAATGGCAGAGACGCTCAGCCCAAGAAGCTGGAAGTCTCAGATCAGCCTGACAGTACATCCTCCAGATGAGGACCAAAGGCTCAGGAGCTCCTGGGGCCTCTGGAGCAAGACCGGTGACCTTTCAGTGTGAAGCTTAAGGGCAGCAGTGGGAGGAAACGTGTTTGTGCCCTCATCCACTCCCCTGAGCTGCCCAGTCCTTCAGCTGAAGGACAGTACTGCCACTGCTCAGGGTGCCTTCCATGCCCCTTTCCTGACCCAGTCCAGTCTTTGCTGGAAACATCCTCAAAGACGATGCTTTGCCAGTCCCCAGTGTGTCCCTCCATGCAGTCACTTAGCATTTGAGACATTGTAGGACTGAACTGAAGAACAGGACCTTCCATAGTCCAGACTGTCCATTTCCTTCCATGGGGTTGATGTGTGATTCCCTAATGCACAACTTATTTTTGAGGCATCCTCCACCTTGCAATCTTCCTGCCTCTGCCTCCCAAGTGCTAAGATTCCAGGCTGTGCTGCCATGCCCAAATGTTAACAGGATTTAAAATTCTACTTTTTGGCCCTATTTATGAGCTCTTTGAGTCACATGCCACTTTCAGTAATGTTCTTTTTCACTCCAGGTTGCTGTTAACAAGCAATTTCCTTCATACTGCCCTTCGTTTACTAAAGACAGGGATCCTCGGAATGCCCCTTCAAGGCCTGCGTGGTGGCCAGGGGCTGCTATGATGATTTATCTCAGTTTCCACACATACTCCTAGCACATGTAGAGACTATTTCAACATCTCAAGATCCTATGATGCCTTGCCAACTTAAAGATGTCACCTTGATGTAGGTACACACTGCTCCGGGGGAAATCGTTACACGACTTTCTCTCTTGTCGCATTTCCATCTGTGCAACTTCTCTGAAACTTGTACTTCCTAATCCTGCTAGAGAAATGCTTCTACACCTTGCATCTCACCCACCCAATAGTCCTCCAGGGTCTCCTCATCACTTTTACTATACAGTTAAGCCCCTTTCCGTGTATGCAAAGCCAGTCATGGTCAGAGAAAAGAGTCTGAATTCAACACATACTGCTGCATAGTAACTGCTAGTAGGCTTTGCCTTATCGTAACAAAGTTATCTGAGTCAACTTATTTATTTCAACATTTCCTGTCCATAAGACATGCTCTCTCAGCTTTGGATCTCTGAGAAAACAGTGCATCGTGGCAGCAAGTAGAAGAACAAAATTGTTCACCTCATGCAGATATGTAAAAAGGAAAAGAGGAGGGTTTCATATCTCACAGTCCCCTTCAAAGTATGTACCCAGTGACCTGACCATTTCTCATTAGCTTGTCCTGCCTAAATGTCCCACAAACTATTAATTGTACCACCTGGAAACCAAATACTTTAACATATGGACTTTGGTGTACAGTTATACAAATCGTACCCATAATGACCCACTTCCAGCTGATGTTGCTTGGATCCAGATGCCGTTACAAAGACAAATTTCTTCTGCCTGGAGCATCCTACTCTTCTTCTGTGGTCCAGTTGCCTCATCTGTGCATCAATGGTCAAGTATTTTCTCACCCACCGTGACTCCCTGACAACCCTTTGTTTTCCCGTCTCCAGGCTGGTCGGTTGTCCGTCTGCTGTGTGTCTGCAGCACTGGCACACAATTGTAGCTATAGGGTATGTGTTCTTATCGTATCATACCTCACAGCATCATGGATACTTTCCTCCTGTTTGTCTCTTCCTACTGGAAGAAGGAGCTGTGGCTAATTTCTCTCCATTTCCACTTCTGTCAAGGTTCTCAGCATAAACAAGGGTCCAGCAGACGTTCTTTGGGAGTGCTTAATATTTTCACTCTCTTGCTTTTTATGTTCATTATTCCCTTCCTCTTCTGACTTTGTGAGGATATTTTGGTGCATATGTGAAATGCACAGTAAGGCTACTTCCTCCAGTTCATATGAAAATAGTAACTGGGATGAAATTAGCTCTTGAGTCATCTTACTTGAGGGCAATATCTTTTCTGCAACGTAAGTCGCATCATTTTGCCAGCAGCAAAGAGTGGTTTGAGATATTGAAAGAATTCAGCTTTACTCCTTAGATGGTTTTCACTGGGAGCCACTGAGTAAATGTGATGCTTGCTGAATCAAGAGTCTGATCCACTTTTCAAGAACACCTTTCTTTCCATCATAACAGTGAGTGACTTATGAGCTGATACCTGTTTAGTCTTCTTCATACTGAAAATCTCCTACAACTGTGTGCTTAAACCCATAATAAGTGAGTTTCCTGAATGTCCAACCATATATACAGAACATAAAAATAGTTGAGATTACCAAATGGAAAAGTTCAACATCAATGGTACAATAGTAAATTCTCTTAATAGTCGCCCGTTGTTTTAACTTTGTATTGTCTTCTCTTTCCTGATGATTTCACAACAGTTGTACACACTACATATTATTCACACTTATAGTTATGGGATGAACCACAGGACTTGGTGTATGTGATGGATATGCATGTGAAAATATAAATATTTATTTTAATAATCTTAAATGAGATTTTATCTTAAGAAATAACTAAAATTCCAAAACCCTTTCATCCAGCATCCCTTAATAATTATGTCCAGAAAAATTATAGTACATTTTAGCACATACTTCACCACAGACATTAATGAACTACACCCTTCTTGCTCAGAGTTGCCATTATAATTCACATATATGCATTGCATGGGTACACGCATATGTACATACATGTATGTGTATGTGTGCATATAGGTACACGTGCATGAGTCCCAATATCATTCAACACAGAGAACACCTCTTTCCAACAAAGTCCTTCAAGTAGCCTCCTACAGCCGTGCCTACCTCCATCCCACCATTTTCTATATCATTAACCTCCAGTAGCCATGAGGTTTCTCATGTCATGAATATTAAATAAACATAGTCATAAAATCTTAAGACATTTTTCACTCAGC
Organism: Acomys percivali; assembly: GCA_907169655.1. NCBI lineage: Eukaryota > Metazoa > Chordata > Mammalia > Rodentia > Muridae > Acomys > Acomys percivali. The sequence continues at coordinate 3,201,725 of OU015749.1, read as the reverse complement.
ATAATGCTCTGGAGACTCATTTGGCTTGTTGGATGTGTCCACAGTTCATCCTTTTTTATTGCTGAGTAGTATTCCATGACACAACTGTCTCACAATCTGTTTAACTAACTGGAGGACACATGGATTGATCCAGGTTTTAGGCTATTATGAACGTATCTTCTGTGAACACTGGCACATGCTCTGTATGGATAGCATCACAAACTTCTGTTTTTTAGGATAACTAATCAAGGGTACATTTGCTGAGTTTTATGTTTCTCACAGGTTTGACTTAATGTTAAACTGCCAAACTACATCCCAGAGTGATTGTCTATCTTCATTCCCACCAGTGATTTAAATGTGGAGGACTCAAATAGTAAACGTGTCAAATGCCTTTAAATCTACCAAGGATTGGGTATAATTTTTATTAATTGTTTTATTATTTTTTTCATTTGAGTAATGAATGTAGAAATGATATAATTATTCCTAGGCGGAGTGTACCAAGCAAACCACTCTTCCCAGAAAGCATAAAAATAACTAACATTACTTATATTATATAACCATATATTATATGGCATAGCATATATCACATAGAATACTATACATATTTTAGAGATTTCAGCTCACATTTTGTAGATTTATGGAAAAGTATCATATAGATATCATATAGAGAGAGGGGGAGATGATAGACAGACAGACGAGAAATTGAGAGACAATAGGAGACAGAGAAGTCATTGAGTCGGGGAAACGCAGAGTTTGGATTCGACCTACCGTCCACTTGACTCTGAGCCTAGCTGTTTGTTCTGCATGGTAATAAGCAAAAGGCAAAGATAAGATAGTCTGTGGCCCAGACAGCAAATGGTTCTGAGTCTTTTCTGCCAACAGAAAGTGGGATTTAGAGCCAACCAGAAGAAACCAAGTTTATGGCCAGCCCTTAATTACTGCCCTCTCTCCCATCACCGCTCACCAAGCTTCAAAGACTTTCATTACAAAGACAGCACGGAATGTTGAGGCCTTCACTTTTCCCTAGCACTGAGTTATTTAAAAATATCACCAGGGACTAACTTATGCCTCCCCAGGCCCAATGGAGATAGGAGAAGACAGTGAAGAAAACGAACCAGATGAGATCTCAACTCTGCTGCAGGCCTTCGCCTCATCCTAAGAGTCCAAAAGCACACCATAAACCCTCTGTCCTGTCACTATAGCTCCTGTGCTTTTTGTCTCTCCCTCCTCCCAAGTAACGGTTGGATACAAGTGCCCATAGGCAGGAAGTGAGCCCATAAGTTTATACCTATTTTGTTTCAAGTTAGAGTGTGGAGAAGCCATTTCTGTGCCATTTTCATCGTGGATAGTAGCCCTTGTAGCTGGGAAAGTTTTCTCTGGGTCACAATAAGAAGTGCTTAAGATAGGGGCAGTGTTAAAAATAGTAACATTATCCCATATCTAGGAACATTCGATAGTATGATAGTCTTTAGTTACAGTGGGGATTTTCCATATAGTACAGGATCAGGGCCTATACGGATGACTCGGGAGTTGAGAGTACTGTGCAATCTTCAAGACTAAAATCTGGATCTTAGCATCCATGTAGCAAGCTGGACACCCCAATGCAAGCCTATGATCCCAAACCTGAGTTAGTAAAAGTCAGAAGGATCACTGGATCTCACTGCCTTCTAGCCTTGTGAGGAAAACACAAGTTCTGAGTTCAAGAAGAGACCCTGCCACAAAGGAGTAAAATCCAGTGTCAGGACACCTGAAGCCCTCCTCTGGCCTCCCTTCCACGCACACGTGCAAGTACACTCAGACACACACAGAGACAAAATAAAGACACAAACGCCCTTCTTTCCATGTGCGGATTCAGATTGATGTATTCTTTGAAATAGAGAAGATCCCACTGGGCTCATTCGCTGTCAGTCAGACTCCAACTCTAGGAAAGGAATGATGAGGATTTGGGGGAAGGTTTGGATGCTGCCTCTGCAGGCAACCAGAGCGTGGGATCTATACGAACGGCATCATATGGAGGACCTATAAAGAGCCAACAGGATAAACTGCTGCTCTAAATTATGTCTATGGGATTTTAGCTTGCAGTCATATGGTACATTGGTCTGACAGATGGAAGTAGAAATGAAACCTGTTGTTCCAGGGACAAGAACTTTACATGTTTTAGTGAGATCGGAGCAATTCAAGGTAAAATATGTTCCTAGCGATGAGCCAATCCCAATGATCCTAATTGGGCCATGGAGCTCTAACTCTGGATCAGTTCAGGTCAGTTTCTGTTTACAACATGGCGTTCCGCATCCTTGTGGCCTGTCCTCCTAAATGTTTTATTACTGTACTTATGAAACAGAACGCGATGATTTATCATTTGCCTGCTGGGCCATCTCTGCTGTTATAGTCTCTTCTTAAGGAATGCTTTTATCATCTGTCCTTTGTTTTGTAGCTCACCATATCACTTTCTCCTGCTAAGGAAACAAGAGGCCCTAACAAACAGGCCGCAAATCTCATAGTGACTGTTATCTGGCACAGCGACAGTTAAAAAGTCAACTCCAAAATGACCAAATAACTCTTAGTGAAAATTCCCTCTTCACAGATCATTGTTCAGTGGTTTATAGCATGACTAGGAAGTGTCTGAGGCACCACCATCTGGCAGTCCTTCTTAGCCTGAGAGAGAACATTTGTCCTTCACCAAGGAAACACACTGAATAATGAAACTGTGTTTTCACCTGAGCTCAGAACCTTGCTCACCTAAGAGTAAGTGGTATCTTCATGATGTAATTGGAGGAATGCTGGGTAGCACATCCCGAATGTGGATGGTTTGTTCATATCTACAAATCACAACTGTGATGAGTTGAAACGGTATCCTTAGGTGTGGTGCCTGCAATCTCAGCACTTTGGAGGCTGACGGGGAAGATTGCAGCTTGAACTTTGCAGCGAGAACTAAGCCACCCAAGGAAATATACCAAGAGCATTTTTTATAAAGGGTGAAGCTTCTCCTTCTTACAAGTCAGTTAGCCCCCGGTGCTGCAAGAAGCACCCATGGATCCTAGGGTAAACAGTTCTATGTCGGTAGGCTGGGTCTGTTTTCATAGGAGGGGTTAGGCAACTGAGAACCACTTTGGGTCTTAAGAGTGTTGAGAACTACGTGAAGATTCTGGAAAGAGGAAGGGAACTGTGGTAGAAAGAGGTGACTGAGACAATACCGTATGTTTAGCGTAACCCCCATGGTGCGTGTGATATGCACAGGGCCACTACCAGACACAGCAGGTGGGACGTTCCTTGTACAGAACAACTCAATGGGGCTAGGGGCATGGTTGGCTCAGTTGGTAAAGTGCTTGACATTTAAGCATGAGTACATGAGTCCGATCCCCACTCACCCACAAAACAAAAAAACAAAACAAAAACAAAAACAAAAACAAAAACAAAAACCTGGCCCAGCAGTGTTGGAGAGGCAGAGACAAGGAGGCTCCTCGGAGCTCTCTAACCAAACAATCTAGCTGAATTGGTGAGTTCTGGGTTAAGTAAGAGACTGTCTCAAAAAAAAAAAAGATGGTGGAGGGGTGAGTGAGAAAGAGGTCCCAAGTTTATCACAAACCTACAAACACATGAACACATGCACAAATGCACGCATACATGCACGGAAACACATAAATATGTACATCATATCCAAAGGAAACATATTGTGTCGGTAAGAAAAGTGAAAGATATTATCCAAGCATCTGGGAATTCAACTGCATACCTTCATTACACATATAATGTGTAATTCCCAGGAGGACAACAATGTCCCAGGAAGAAAATATAAAGCAAAAACAGCTGCTAAGATCAAGCACAGCATAGCCTGGTGCCCAAGACAGAGTGTATCTCACAGTCTCAGTGCTCTATTAAAGGGAAAATATCAAGTTTCATTAATCAAAAAGTAGGCTCTTTTTCATGTCCTTATGTGAGGGGGAAGTGTGTAATGATTTCTTAATAAACATAGTGTGATGATAACCATTTGGCTTGAGAGCCTACTAAGCCACCACCAATTGTCTGACTATGTCTTTTTCATTGTTGTTTTTGTCACACTAAAGGTTGAACTTGGGCCCTCACATGTCCTAGGCAGGAGTTCTATCGCTGAGCTACACCCCTGCCCTAGACAGTCACTAAGTCACTCATACTTGTTTTTAAACAGGGTCAAACTTGTGATCCTCCTGCCTCAGCCTCCCAAGTTAGTGTCTATCTTTGTATTGTGGGTTTTGTTTGCGTTGTGATAGAGGGTTTTTGTTGTTTGTCTTTTGATTTTGCTGTCTTTAGAACCAAACCTCAGACCTTTTTCATTCTCGGCAAGTGTTCTGCTGCTGAGCTACACCTCCATCCATTAGGGAGAGTGTTTGAACTGAGAAAAATTCTATGTCTATGTAATTTCTCTGTGTAACATCCAATTGATTCTATTGTTTTATGCTTTGGAGAACCTTTACCACATGCCCTGAAATTTGATATCTGTCATATTTTACTTTTTTTTTTCTGCCTTGACCTCCAGAGTGCTGGGATTATAGGTGTGCACCACCACACCCTGTTTACACAGTTCTGGGCAGGCACTCTACCAGCTGAGTTAACTCAGGCCCCTTCCACAGCTACTACGTGTTATTCTACCACTTAGGCTAGGGACTGACCCAGAAACAAGTCCGCACTTGCTACCGTCATCCTAAAAACCTTCACCAAGTCCTGCTAGTCCTTGTACTGCTTGGTGATGGCCCTTGCATCACATCACCCACGTTTATTAGAGTTTATTCTAAAAAAGCAGCCTTGCCTCCCAGATCCATCCTTGTCCTGGTACCAGTTTTGCCTTATTTCATAATCATCAGGTAGGATTCTGAAAGGATTCAGATGGCAGAAGACAGAAAATAAGGCAATTAGCCATATTTATAAGCTGTTGGAACTTATCTATTCTAAACAGTTTTCTACTAGAAAAGACATCTGTCTGGAGACCGGTAATCTCTTCTCGCCCTGCTGGGATTTGTGGGCTGTGTTCTTAGACTCTTTTTTCTGGCAACAAAGGTGGGAATTAGATTGTTTTCTGTCTGTCGCTGACATGGTAACAAGAGAATCCCACACACTTTGGTATTCTTTCTGACAAGGACAAATTACATTTGACAACACTCTCAAGTTCACAGAAAGGCCTTCCCAACATCAGCTCACTCAGTCTCCACCTCAGCCCCGAGATGAATGAACAAGCGTTGGCATGCCCACTCACAAATGAGGATACTGACTCTGAGAGGTCACAACTGAACTTGCTTTCTGAATTCACTGCCACAGGCTCAGCGTAATGAGACGTGGGGTGGGGGCTGGGGGATGTACACCAAGCTGGTAATTCACAAATGAACGAATGAATAATATTCAATGAATCTAAGCCACTCTCCAAATTGGGAATACATCCCGTACATCTTGTTACTTTAGAATTTTCTAGTACTGCTGAGATCTTGATCCCAGTAAAATTTCTTCATTCTTGAGAATCTCAGACATGTAAACAATAAAACAACCTAGACCAACCTCCTTCTATGCACTCCAACACATCTCCTTCGCATCCTCATGGCCCTCACCTTTTTACATAACCTGCTAAATGCAGTTAGTGATGCCCATAAGTGTGTGACTGTGGGACCATTCACTATAGTATAGAATTGTCTGGTAGACATAACTTCAAAAAAGAACAATTCCCTCCCCCTAGCAGCTATGAAGTGTCAAAGGATCATCAGTATGGATGGGGCTATAGGAATTCCAGCTGGCTTGATCTTTCACATAAGGGAGGCATCTATGTCGTGTCCAGAGTACAGCATTGCACAGCATTCCTCCTAATTCTTCTGCTCTTCTATTCTTTCCTCCCCTCCTTCTGATGTGTCTCCTGAGCATTGGGGGCAGGAGATGTGCGTGGAGCAACCAGCATTTAAGTGTAAAGGAAATTTTGCATTATATCATGGGCTTCAAGAAAAGGCAGAGGCAAATGAGAGGGACTGCAGTGCACCACCAGGGACCCTAAGGTTTCCCATTTTCCACTGGCAGACTGCATGCCCTGCCACTGCATCTCCCCATGGATGGCTTCTCCTCTTCATCTGATTGTCTTTGCTACTATGAAACTCGTTGTGTTACTTTTCCTATTGTTATGACCAAAGCCAAACTCCTAAAAAAGAAGCGACTTAATCAAAGAAAGTTTATTTTTGGCTTATGGTTGAAAGGGATACAGTCTTTTATGGCAAGGAAGGCATATTAGCGAGACCAGGAAATGACAGGACCTATTGGGTCCGTAGTCAGAAAACAGAAGGCAGACAAGCTGTGGGACCTGGCTCCCAGCCCTCAAGGCCACCTTCAGGAACTCGCTTCCTCTAGTGAGGCTCCACCTCCTGTTAGGTGTCGTAATCTCCCAAAACAGCACCAACAACTGAGAATCAGGAGTTCAAATGCATGAACCTACAGAGGGCATCTCATTCATAAATACCAGGAAATAACTTGTGTTTTGTTTTATGTAACAGAATTACGGCTTACTTTCCATCATCTTAAATTGCCCAGCTGGGCAGTAGATACATAATAACAAATATCTCACACACATTCACAGAGGGAGGTCTTATAAAATTACAGTGTTACAGGCCAGGACCCTGCAGGAACCTAGCATCCTCACCAGGGATACTGAAGAGAGCTTGAGTGAAGGGATTAACCACCAGGAGTGAGCAGACCTGAAACGCTGACCAGATGCTACCAACATGGAGCCTCTGAGATGGGATGCAGAGAGGGCAGCTGAAGATCTGGTTGCTGGTTCCCACTGGACCTTTGGCTGAGAGATGTTGCCCCAGAGGCCAGACAGGTGATGCAAACCAAATAACTTTCTTCAGCCCCCATCTCTGACATGCCCCCATTAATATACTTGACCTGAATCCAAAGGCACAAAGCTCTGGGCACTGCCCATTGGGTCTGAAGGGCAGATGGAAATGCCCAGCAACACAGAAAAACAGAATGTGTCTGAAGGCACCACGAACTCTCTTGCATGGACCCTAACCAGGAGACGGTGCCTAGGAAAAGGTTTTTTTCTCAATACTGACTCAAGCCTGAGGAAAACCTTTTAGAGCGGTTAAAACTAAGCTACGTGTGCTGAGATAGTTAATCACTTTTCCTTCAGCAAAATTAATAAACACGTGCAAGATCCGCACTGTCCTGGAAAAATCCAGGCCACAGGATCACTTACAAAGCCAATTGGCTAAGCATATCAGGCTCTTGGTGATTATGTAATTATGTTTAGGATTATGCTTGATTGTGTAACTGATATTTCATGATTAACTCTCAGGGACGTTATCTGACTCAAGGTATAGAGGATGTGATATAATAATTATCTTTAAATTATATCTGCCTGCCTCCATTGTCATTTCCCCTCTAATAGAGTATAAAAATAAGTTGTTAAGCACAAGAGAGAGAGAAATCAGAAAGATGAAAATTGGCAAAAATAAAAAGTAAAAGAGAAATAAGCAGTCAGCAAAAAAAAATTGCTGGGGAGGGGGAAGGGAGCTTTTCAACAGCCTTTATAAAAATGGAATTATTTTATTTTGCCACGGCAATGCTCATAAAAATGACTTTTCCCTTCCAGCTGCAGAAGCAGCAGCTCAAGAGGAAATGGACCAGATCTTAGATTGGGGGGTTAACTGGGAGAAAAATGGCGAGGCTGCATTTTGCACACAAGTGTGCACATGCATACACAGGCGCGCACGCGCACGCACACACACACGAAACTGCAACCCCATGCTTCCGAACAAGCACATTATTCATCTGCAGCAGAATGATGGGGAAAATCTATCATTTCAGTATTTCATTTTCAGGGCCTAAGTTCAATGACAATCTAGTTTGAGTTTTAGCCAAATGGCATTTTCCATTAATGCAAAGTGGGCACTTTTGAAGCAAGCCCTGTTAACCGGATGCCCACAAATGTGCACGGAGGGGCAAGGAGGAGAGGATTACACCGCCGTCCACGCACCTGTGCGACACACAACGGTTTGTACTGTTTCATGCTTCAGTAAGAACAGTTTCACATAACCTGAATGCAAAGGATTTATGGGTGCTGCTACGTTTTTAAACAATCATTTCAGGGTGGGAGGGAAGTCAATAGCTACCAGACTGACTGGGATTACTTTAGATCATGCGGTCACAGGGGTCTCAGACCATTTATAGGGTGAGAGCCAGATGTATACTAGATCCCAACACTGCCCAGTATCTTACACATACCCCAAGTCTTACATCTGTCATACAAGATGTGGATTGCTATGACCCCATTTTATGGATGAGGAAACTGAGGTCTAGTGAGGCTGTAACTGGGTCAAGGTGGCATATAGGACTCAAACTCTAGCCACCTAGTTCCTGAGCCACTCCCTTGGACACTGTGTTTAGTGTGCGTACTTAGTGTGTGCGTGCTTTGTGTGTGTGTGTGTGTGTGTGTGTGTGTGTGTGTGTGTGTGTGTAGTATGTATGCACATGGTGAATGTGGCCATATAGTTACACACCCACATACAGGAAGCGAGAAGATGTGTGCAGTCTTCTGTCTTTACTGGCCTTATCCTACTGACATACGGTCACTCAGTGAACCTGGAGTCAGCCTGGCATTCCTCCGGTGGCTTTTCCCACCCCTCCCCCAGCACTGGTTTTTAGCAGGGGTTACTGTAACTGGTGTAACAGCTGCACCTAACTTTCCGTGAACTATTGGGACTTGAACTCGTGTCTTCCTGCTTGTACAGCAAGCTCTCGTACCCATTGTGATACCTTCCCACTCTCACCACTGCACTTCTTAAATACATGAACAAACTCAAAAACAGAAATGAATTCAGCTTAGAAACCAAACAGCAAACAGACGCGTCCCTGGTGTTCCAGAGGAGGGATGGAATGAAGAACTACAAAGTTCATACCCGGTGTAAAAAAAAAAAAAATTAAACTTTTAACATTAATTGCTCCTGAACATTTGTGAGTGCCCAAAATCCCAACATAAAAGCTTTAATTTCTATGCAAAACAGATAGGATGATTGAGTTATAATTAAAATGGTAATTATACCCTTAATGCTCCATATTTGACTTTTCAAAAAAAAATGTTATGCTCCAAGAAAAGCTATTTAAAGATCAGAGGGAAAATGTTTGAAAATGAATGTATTCAAGACATTTTAAATCTTTTAAAATCCAGTTATTGATTTTTACATGCTTTCAAGTGTAGTCTAAAACATTTTCTTCATTTATTTTGGTCGATGGAAATAATAAAAAATCATTGGAATGTGAAAAGCTTAAGCGAAGGCAATATTCTAGAGGTTGATATTTAATGTGATAAATATATGAAATGTTGGGGCGCAGAGGGAGTGTTGTCTCTGACTACGGTTGGCTGTGAAGGCCTGGAATCCCCACCCATGGAAGGCCAGGGAAGAAGCTGCTGGCACCAAGTTACCTGGGGCGGCTACCTCTCTGGCTTCAGAGCGCACACTATGAGCTTGAACACTGCAAATATGACATTTCCTTTGATCCTTCATTGACTGTTTAGAATTAAAAAAGAACACCTAAAGCTATAAATCAAATGTCAGGTGCAGCAGTCTAGTGGAACCATATCAATATTTCATGATGTATAGCTTGCTGGGAGACGTGGGAATCACCAGCCTTGCCAGGAGGAAAAAAAAAAACAAGGAAAAGTGGGAGGGGTGGGGGAGGGGAAGGAGAAAAGGTTTTTTTTTTAAACCTCCTGCTTTGCACCTGCTCAGCCTTGTGGGGTGCCCCAGGCTGAGGTGAGCTGCAGTCAGTGAGAGCCAAGCCACCCTTGGTAGGAAAGCCCCCTGCAGATTCCCTCCTTCTCACTGGAACTCATTCTGCCCCTGGCTAGACTGCAGCCATGGACTGCTCCCTGGCCCCTCCCTTGGAGGAGCTACCACTCAAATCGCTCCTGGCTGCCTCTCCCAGGACCCTAGAAACTTAGAAAGAGAGGAGTGCTTAGGGCTCAAACAGGGGTCCCAATCAAAGCCTTTCTTTTTGTGCTTCTTTTTAAAATAACTTATTGGAAATTTTCTTTCACAGCTTCATACATGTCTATAGATATAGTGCATTTTTAACATCCAAGGGATAGGATCTCAGCGGGTATCCTCAGCAGGCCTGAACTCCTATAGAACCAAGCTGGCCTTGAAGTGACCATCTTCCTGCCTCAAGTACCTCAAGTGCTGGGATTCTAGCTGTGTGCCACCATACCCGGCTACCATACCCTGTGTCTTCATAAAGGCTCTGAGGGTGATGAGGACATATAAACACATATAAGAACAATACAGTAACAAGAGCCAAAAGTGGACCTTTCTACAAAATCACTCTCCTCCCTCTGTTGCTTTCTTTGGTGGAAATCTCTCTCTAGGGTTTTTGGTTTGGTTTGGTTTGGTTTGGTTTGAGTTCTCTCTCTCTCTCTCTCTCTCTCTCTCTCTCTCTCTCTCTCTCTCTCTCTCTCTCTCTCATGTTTTAAGATAGTCTTATGTAGCTTGAGCTGCCCTTAATCTTGCCACATAGTTAAAGATGCTCTTGAGCCCCCAGCCCTCCTGTCTCTACCTCTCAAGTGTGGGTATAACAAGTGTTCGTCATCACATCCAGCCATCTCTCCACCTTTATCAGAGAGGTAGCTGCCCCAGGTAACTTGGTGCCAATTGCTTCTTCCCTGGCCATCCATGGGTGGAGCTTCCAGGGACTTAAGAACAAATATAGCCTAGAATATATTGTGCCGATGGTAAACTACTCCAGAGCAAGAAAGGTCCTCAGATTCAGCCTCACAACTCATAGCAGACAGGGCAGAGAGTCCTCCAAGCAGGTGTTGTTTCCTAGGCACATGCTGAGCTGTCCTCCCATCCTGGGATGCATCTCTGTTGCCTTGTGTTTGATGGGGGCTTGATGGAGGTGTCCCCAGAGGGACAGGCGTGGCAGATGCACTTCTTTCCTGGAGAAGAATATCCTGAAGTCTACACCCCACCCCCACCTCACAGCCACCACTCTGAGACCTTGAACCAGCAGCTAGGAGAGATGGCAAGCCGGTCACATCAGGACAGAGGCAAGAGCAAGCAGGAAACCCAGATGGGGTCATGGGAAGGGAAACAAGGAAAAAAGTGCCAAGTTGTGAGCAGGGTGTGGCCATGGAAGGAGGGGCTCTGTTAGAAAGCTGGGTTCACAGAAGCAGAAAGACTCAAATGGTATATACTCACTTAATCTGCATAATAGACCAAGGGGCATGTCCCATGAAAGCCTTCACTTACCAGGAAACTGGGACAGACAGGAGGACATCCTATTGGGACTCTAGATGAGAGAAGCATGGGAGAATAGCAAAGTAGAAGGATCCAGAGGGTCCTAGAAACCTACAAGTAGAACATTATGTTAGGCAGATTTGGGCCCAGGGGTCCCACTCAAACTAAGGCACCAGCCAAGGAAAATACAGGCGGTAAAATTTAAACCCCTACCCAGATCTAGCCAATGGACAGAACATTTTCCACATTTGAGTGGAGAGTGAGATATGACTTTCTCACGTACTCTGGTGCCTCACATTTGACCATTTCCCCTGGAGGGGGAGACCTGGTGGCACTCAGAGGAAGGACAGCAGGTTACCAAGAAGAGACTTGATACCCTATGAGCATATACAGGGGGAGGTAATCCCCCTCAGGAACAGTCATAGGGGAGGGGAATAAGGGGAAACTGGGAGGGAAGGAAGAATGGGAGGATACAAGGGATGGGATAACCATAGAGATGTAACAAGAATAAATTAATTTAAAAAAAAAAAAAAGAAAGCTGGGTTCAGGGATAATGTGATGGCGCGGCATGGAAAAGCACAATCCTGACAGTCTGAGTTTGAGCCCCAAGTCGAACATGGTGGAAAGAAAGAACAGATGCCATATGCTGCTCTCTGACCTCCACATGTATACACGTGCAATAAATAAATAAATTGTAATGAAATATCTTAAAGAGAACTGGGTTCCAGAGGAGAAAAAGTAGATGCTGAATTTGACGGTGAGTGGGGGCATTCACCATGGTAGGAGCTCAAGTCTATTGCCTGAGTCCTCTCACCACTCAGAACTTCATCGGGGGCCTTGCAAGCAGAAACCTCAACGGTTGGGAACTACTGTGCTTCCATAGCAAGGATGGCGCAAAGAGACAACCAAGGATGGGCGATGTGAGAGATGTGGAGAAATCTCACTTCTTGGTTTTTTAGAACATCATATTTGAGGTGCGGGCTATCAGTGAGGATCGCTGGCCATGCCACACGTGGGGAAGATGTGGTCCTCACGAAGGCCATGATGGTTCCTAGACCAAAGGGAAGAGGAGACCTGAATTTAAGAACCGAAAAGGCCAGGAAAGTAAGCAATACAAAAACTCCAAATCAATCAGTGCCTAAGCTTTCAGAGCCGCTGGCGCTCGGGGAACACAGACCCTGACATCAGCCAGTGCCTCAAGTCTGAAGGGCTCCTGCGCCCTCTCATCATCATACAATTTGATTTCCACGCACCGCCTTCCCTTCCTTCATCAAGAGCTGAGACTAGAAATTGCCTTGCAGAATGTTCCAGATGACTGCTTCTCAGACATAGTGAATTTCAAAAATATTACCAGTTAGCAAAAGACACATTATGGATCTTTAGCGCTGCCATTTGGCGGGAGAAACGTGTCGGGAGGCAGCACCGACAGCCATGAGCATGCGGGGCCTATCTGCAATCTCAGACGGAAAGTGAAGTGGCAAGCACATTTTTGTGAAAGCTTGGCGTAATAGAAGCGTGGCCTCAGCTCTGCTGGCCCCTGGGATTGACTGGCTGGGCGGTACCAATGCTGTGCCTGTGGCCGCAGTTCCCCCTCCTCCCTTCCACCCAGGAGAAGCAGGCAGCCCAGCCCCTCTGCTCAGGATTAACTGCTTATGCTCCTGTCATCACAGGGATCAGGGACTCACAGTGGTGACAGCCCTAGCAAGGACAGTTGCCTCGAAGATCAACCCACACTTGAAAAGGATAAAAGTGCATTAGTTTGATCACACCTTTTGGGGGGGGGTGGTGCTGGTGGTTTCGAGACAGGGTCTCTCTCACTTGGAAGTCTTAGCTTTCCTCAGACCCATGGCAAGCTTTCTGCCTCAGGCCTGCAAGTGCTGGAGTGGTAGGCATGAGTCACCACACCTGGAGAGAGCAGCGTGGTTGGTTGATGGATGGCCGGCAAGCATACTTCCACCTTGATGCCTACTGTTGAAAACCCAGCAGGGTCCTAGCAATGTCCAGGATACCGATGTTAGAGCCCATCCCTGACATGGGGCATGCTGTGGAGCCAAGGAGAAAGGAGTTGAGAAATAGGATCAAAATCGTTCCCCAAAGCTCAGATTCCTGTCCTAAGGTGACACTAAGGCACGGGTCTCCTTTGTCCTTCTCCGTAAAGCCGTCCACACCTGAGGTGGGGAGAAGCCACCGTGCACAAGTAGGTAACGGAAAGCTACTTGTGCATATCTGCTTGGCGCTATATGGTTCAATCCTTGACATTCAAATGGTTATGAAAGGATTAGAAGAATGGGGGACAATGATATGGCTCAGTGGGCTGAGGGGTTTGCTGCCAAGACTAGCCAACCTGCATTCAATCCCTAGATTGAATGGTAGAAGGAGAGTTGACTCCTTTGTAACTTGTCCTCTGACCTCCACACGTGTACCATGGCTCACACGCACATGCACACACATCACACACAAGGACACACAAACACACGCAAAATAAATAAATAAACAAAAACATTATGCTGTTGTCCAGGAGCGTAAAGGTTTGGTTGGAGAGTCTCCATAGAAAAAGGATTATTGTGACAATTAAATCGGAGGGTGTATGTCATGTTGGGTGACGTCCACAAGTGTCTGTGGCTCTCCTCTTCCCTACAACCAGGCAATGTAGGCGCCATACTGTTGGGGCAGAGGTAACTTTCTTGCTCAACTTCGTATTGTGTTTTCCATGGCAGCACAAGAAGCTATGACGCATAGTGGCAATTGTGCTTGTAGTAATGGCAAACAACTGATACATTTAGCTGATCCTGAGAAAAGTAAGCAGTCAGAAAAGATGTCCCAAAGGCATAGGGCTTAGGTGGATGGAACATTTTTAGGAGAAATAAGAACTAAGACCATCTGCTCAAACTATTGCACTAACCAAGGACAATACAAGTAGTAAACATTGAACCCCTACTCTGATCTACCCAATGGTCAGGACATTCTCCATAGTTATGTGGAGGACAGAGACTGACTCTGACATGAACTCTGGGGCACCATATTTGACCACCGCCCCTTGGTGGGGAGGCCTGATGGCACTCAAAGAAAGAATAAGCAGGCTACCAAGATGAGACTTGATAGCCTATGACCATATAGTGGGGGAGGAGGTCCGCCTCAGTCATAGACCTAGGGGAGGGGAATAGGGTGAAAGCAGGAGGAAGGGAGGAATGGGAGGATACAAGTGATGGGATGGCAATTGAGTTGTAATCTGAATAAATTATTTTTTTAAAAAGGTTAAAAAAAAAAAAAAAGAACTAAGACCATAGAAACTCAATCAGACCTGCTGTCCTCAACTGACCAACCTCAAAGTCAGCCACTGCTTTCCCTGGCCTAGAGCCATGGGTGGGCATTAAGCTTAAGATTGGTACTGTCTGCTTTGTCCCTTTTGTTTCCATGAAGTATGAGTCCCACATACAGCCCATCATATCCTCACAGAAGCTACATTCACCCTTACATCTCCAGTGAGTGCATATGTACCCAGACGGCCTGCATGCCACCCCAGCTGTAGACACTTCAGAGATACTAGGAACCCCACAACCTTCTGTCACTGCAAAGGCAAAACTAGCTGCCTGGGGATTGAGGACCAGGCAAACTGGAAAGTTATTTTTCTGTTCCATTTCACCTCAAAGTCAAATTATTGATTTTAATACTTTATTTTCACATGAGTTTACTTGAGCGACAGACACTACTCAGGTAGTGCCCATGAAGAGGAAATTAGATTCTGGTAATTAAGAATCCCATCCAGAGGTCGCAGGTACCACGGAGGATTAAAGCTGCTCACTCAACTGAGTACAGAAACTCTCAGGGGATTAGGACAGAGACTCAATAATTTCTTCCAGTTTCTTAAATTACACTTAAATTCTCAGGAAGGCTTAAGATTCGGCCCATTGGTTCCAAAAAGAGCTTCATCTAACTGCGCTTCCATCATCTCGGGTGCAGACCCGACTTTGAGCGGCGGCGTGCTGAGAAATAAAAATCCCTGATCGTGGTGACAGGGATCAGAGAGCTGTCAGAAGGGGAAATGCGCCTTCACGGAGGAAGGCCGGGGGACAGGCCAGGGCTCTTTTCTTCACTCCACATCTTTGTCTTGTGTATGGTCTCTATTAAGAGGTGACCCAAGCCATCGCACATGCTCACTGAAGTCCACGCGGCTGAACTCTGAAGGGGCTCAGATGCGCGAAAATCTACTGTGAGAAGAAAAATCTTCAGAAGTTCTTTTAATTCGTTTTATAGACGTTTCTTGGGTTCTACCATGTTCTTTCGGGGAGTATCTGAAGCCATGGCATCCCTGCTAGTGCGTTTCCAAAGCCTGTCTGCTGCCCCCGAGATGCCTTGAAGGATACTTACACTCCGCCCGCGTCTAGATGATGCCCACAGAACACCAAAACAAAAGCAGTGCCAAAGGGATAGTCTCACCATCGTCCACAGAACGCATGCCTCCTGGGGGAGGGGGGGTCCAGAATTTGTACTGGGTCCACCTGGCAGGAACCCCCCTTCACTGCTCTGCCCTCCAGACACCACTCTCCGCTGGAGGAGGCTCACGTGATCTTTTTGCCTATTAATCACCACACATTTCTTTCACACCTCTACTGCTGCTCTCTCTGGGAGATTTTGGTTGTTTCACTTTTCATCTGCTTGGAGCCATATCTGGATCGTTAGCACACCCTCGCAGGCATCTTTTTAATAACTAATGTGTTCACTGACCCCAATGCACTCATTTTTTATTATTTGTTTGAAATGTATAAAATGTCCAGTCTTCAGGGCAAAATTATAATCAATATTATAATATAATTAATACTGAATTATTTTCCAATGCTAGCCTCTATTTTACTCAAGAAATGTTTTTATATAAGTAGCTTTATATAAAAATAGTTCATTACGCCATAACCCTGTCTCTTTTCCACAAGAGACAATTGGGGAAAGGGGGCAATGGAGCTGAGGTCATGCACTTAGCTGCAGCAAAGAGAAACAAGGCTACTTTCCCTCCCATTTCTCACCCGATACTTTCCAGTTCCTCTCTATCCTGCCCAGACTTATACATGCGTAAATACCAAGAAGAAAAGTCCCGGATCCGGCGGGGTAACATCCCCTGTGCCTGGCATGGAGTGGGCGCTACAGACGCTCCTTCTTGGTCAAGTTTGTGGCAGGTCTTTTTACTCCTATGGCCTGTACAGTTTGGAGTCTGAGTTACGCTGGTTCATTTCTGAGCTCAGGAAAGTTAAGAGTCATTCTGTATGTACACACAGATGGAATAAGAAAGAAGGTTCTTTTTTCATTGACCCCAATAATTCTGTGGTTTATCGTGAGTGTTTAACCTCTAGTGCAGATGGTGTACTGTTTGAGGCTGCTTATCTGGAGCTGGTAAATGTCAGCATCTGGGAGTTTCTCGTCGCAAAGCATTGAACAAATCAAAAATCATTTTGTTGTGTAAATGTGAATGTCTTTGTTTTTTTTTTCTACCAGCATGATAATTTAAACCATTACTGATTTTTTTTCCTTGCATACTGATTTGCCCAAGATAAACCCCACTGGATGGATGGATGGATGGATGGATGGATGGATGGATGAATGGATGGATGAATGGATGGGTGAATGGGTGGGTGGATGGATGAATGAATGGATGGGTGGGTGGATGAATGGGTAGATGTATGAATGAATTGACAGATGAATAGATGGGTGAGTGGGTGGGTGAGTGGATGAGTAGATGGATGGATGGGTGGATGGATGGATGGATGGATGGATGAGTGGATGGATGGATATGAATGAGTGGGTAGGTAGGTGGATGGATGGTAGATGTGTGAATGAATTTATGGATAGATGGATGGATGGATGAGTGGATGAATGAATTGATGGGTGGATGATGGATGGATGGATGAATGGGTAGGGATGAATGGATGGATGGATGGATGGATGGATGGGTGAGTGGATGGATGAATGGATGGGTGGATGATGGATGGATGGATGAATAGGTAAACGCATGAATGAACTGACAGATGGATGAATGGGTGGGTGGGTGGATGGATGGGTAGATGGATGAATGAATTGATGATGTAAGGATGGATGAGTGGGCATGAATGGATGGTTAGATGGGGAATTGCAAAGACTTCAGTGAAATCAAGTACTAAGAACCACATTGAAGTGGGACCTGAAAGGCAAGAGTTAATCAAGAGAACATAGTAACTAGTGAGGAAAGTAGAAACAAGAAGATTAAATAAACTAGATCCTGGAGGACACAAGATGCTGGCATTGTAAAAGCCAGAAGAAAACAGCCAGAGCAGCCACTAGAACTCATTGTGTATAGGTGCTAAGAAGAGTGTGCGCCCCAGCAGGAAGCTCATATAATAGGTAGCTATAAAAAGAAGGCAGCCCCACACAGACAAAGACCCCTTCCTGCCCAGGCAAACTCCAGGCTGCCTTCCAAGCACGACCAGCTCAATACTGGGCTCTTCATACAACAGAGCCTCAGACCATTTGGAAAGGAAAGAAATGACCATGTGCAATTTTATCCAAGATGCCTGTTGTTGGGTGATGGACACTGCTTCTTGTATCACAAACTTTTTCAAATTTTTCTGTCTCACTCAGAAATGTTGCTACAATGGAAGCTGATTTGCCACTGCCTCTCCCACAATGACCCACAAATCCTGGAATCCTGGGGGTAGCCTTGGCTCTTCTTGATGCGCTAGGCACATTTTAGGAAGCAGAGATGATACAGGCCCAGGGAAGGAAAAACATTCCTGGTGACCAAGACAGCGGCCTATATAAGTGCTGTACACATTGAGCCAAAATGACCCTGAATACTTGAAACCACACTAGCCACAACTGGCACACTTTCCTTTATCACTTCGAGAGTTTAAAACCTCAAAAAGGGACAGCAAACATTTAAGGACTACTCACAGAGTATACATCACTGAGCTCCCTAGACTCTACCTCAGAAACGTCCCAAAACATCCTTCCTCACGTGCAAATACTTGAAATCCAACGCACTGAAATATGTGTGCTGTTTACTGTAAGAGCTATGGCCTCAGTATAGTTTAAATATCAACTGAAGGGTGTGATTTTGTGCCTGGGGATGTGGCTCAGCCGGAAGAATGCAGGAAGCTCTTGGTTCAGTCCCAGCCCCACAACGAGTGTAGGGCACACTCCTGTCATTCCAGCACTCAAGTGGTGAGAGTCAGAGGAACAGAAACTTGACTTCATTCAGAACTACATATGATCCTACCTCACAAAGAAAAGAAAAAGAACCTAATTCTATAGAAAAATGTCCACAAGTTGTTTTTCCTCCAAAAGAAAATCTGTCACAGTTCTGATAGAATTAGATTCTTGTCATTACCAGTTCATCTGTGTGTCCTTAAAAACGTCCAAAAAACCTCTTGGCAGCTGAGGAAAAAAGGATTCTAGAGAAGAATATACATTCTACGCATCTATCCCATTCTCTCAAATAAATAAAAGACTTCTTTACAATTGAGGTGCTCCCTACCCTGAGCATCACCCACTGATTGATTGTGTGACTCGAAATTAGTTAGTCAGAAAGCGATCAGACAACAATCATGGGCTCAGGAGATGGCTCAGTGAGAAAGTAATTACTGAAAGACCTGAGTCCCATCCCCAGAGCTCACATAAAAAAGCCATGCATGGTGGCCTTCATTTGGGACACCGCCTGGGGAGGTGGACTCTGGGGGCTTGCTGGTCATCCACCTTATCCTACTTAGCAAGTCAGGGAGAGACTCAGCTGAGGCTTAACTCTGCCTTCTACATACACATGTGCATACATGTGCATGCACATGCAACCCCAAAAGCATTTGGATAACTACACGCATGAGCACAAGTACATGCATATGTGTGTGTGCGTGTGTACACATGTACACATGTACACACGCACACACACACACACATTGAGATGCTACCTCACATCCATTAGAGTGCCAAATTCCAGAACCATGGCAAACACCAAATGATGCGAAAGATGTGAAGAAAAGAAGGCCGTCTATTATTGGTAGGGATGCAAAATGGTTTGGCCACTGTGGAAAACAGTGTATCAGATTCTTACAAAACTAAACATGGTCTTATTATATTTAGTATTGCTATTTAGAAGTTGGAAAGTTATATCCACATAAATGTCTACACACTAATGTTTACAGTAACTTTATTTATAATTGCTAAATCTGGGGGTGGGGTGGAGATTTTCTTTAAAGGGTGAAGGGGATAAATAACCCTGAGTTGTACATTCAGACAATGAAATATGACTCACCAATCAAAGTACATCAGCTATCAAGCCATAAAAACGACACGGGAGAAACTCAAATGCAAATTACTAAGTGATAAGAAGCCAGCATGAAAAGGTTCTGTCTATGCTAGTGTCTGGGAAAGACAGGCTGTGAAGATGGTGAGGAGATAGTTGGTTAGCAGAGGCCAGGTGGAGGGAGGGGTGAGCAGGCAGCACACAGGGGCTTCTCAGGGAGTGAAACAGCTGTGTGCGATGCTACAAAGCTCAGCACGTGCCTAGACATGCAAAGGATACACAAGTCAGAGAGAGAGAGAGAATCCTGTCACAAGTGATGCTCTCTGGGAGGCAGCTGGAGCCCAGCATCATCCACCATGGAGCAGGACACTGATAATGAAGACATCATGGAGGAACCGAGGCTACAGAGGAGTCCCCTCACTCTGTCTGACGGCTAACCTAAAATTTCTCTAAAAGAGAGTCTGTTTCAAAAATCGGGCACCCAGTAATATTATGCTAGAGCTGTCAGCATAAAATTCAGTAATGGGAAATAAAGCTCAAGAAGTGCTATAATGATTTGCCTGGTAGTCGCTCTAGACTCTAATTAGTCACCTAAGTATTTAATCAGCAAAACTAATGAACCCTGAGGATGAAGGAGAAGAGGGAAGGAAGGAAGGGGGAAGGAGCAAGAGAGAGAGGAAACCAAAGGCTGTCTGTAAAAGGTTACTTTTCTTAAAAATTTTATGCTGGGCATCGATGTTGCGTGTTCTATATTGTTACTCTATTTTGCATTTAATAGCAAGCATAAGTTCTTCTGTCTGCCATTAGTGTCCGTTCTGAGCATCAACTACCCACGTCCGCTGCATCCCGTGTGAACGACAGCTGTTCCCCTCTGTTGGCAGCAGCCAGAGTTCATGGCTTTCATGTGGCTGCTTAATTTTTCTCATGTCTCTGGACATTCAAAAGTTAAGTCACTCCTGTGTTCCTATGTGTTAATTTTAATTCAAGAAAACTACTTGGCTCCTTCACCTTTGTCTTTGAAATATGTACACATGGCACCTGAATTTGTTCTGGCTTCTTCAGCCATTGTGCAGTGATATCATAATATAATATACAAAGACACCCTCCATGATTTCTCACTATCTTACCAACAGGAATAGGCTTTCTAACAAGCGCTAGGTATTACCTAGTATTCGGGCCATGTGGCTCATGTCCCGTAGGTTTTAAGGATTTTTTTATGTGTATGTATATATGTGTATGTGCATTTGGGTGCCCATCAAAGCCAGAAGAGGGTGCAAGATCCCCTGGAGGTCAGTTACAGATGGGCCTGAGCTGCCTGCTGTATGTGCTGGGAACTTAACTTTGGTCCTTTTCAGGGGTAGTATTTGCTCCTAATTGCTGAGGCTTCTCCCCAGCCCCAGATCCAGTGTTTTTAAACAGGAGATGACAGAGCACACTGGCCCAGAAATGAAGTAGACGGAGAACTCTACAAAGCAACCCATCTCCATGAGCACTGACTCAGACGCCCCTGTCAAGACTCATAACATTTACAGTGCATCCCTGCTTCCCTTTCAGCTAAGCACCTTGCTTACACTTCGCATCAATTGACTGCATCAAAGTGAAAAGGTGCACACACACACACATACACACACACACACACACACACACACACACACACAAAACACCAAACACACACACACACACACAAACACAACACACACAAAACACCAAACACGCACACACACAAACACACACACACAGCCTGCACTAGGAAGGGTCAGGGTTCAGGGCTTAGAGTTCCCAGCAGAGCAGTGAACAGCAGCAACAGTTGCGAATGTGTAGAATGTGTCGTGAGGAAGTGCAACAGTGGCCCCCACTGTAAGATAAATGAGAAGATGTAAAGGAGCCATCTCCTGGCACGTGGACCGCCTCCCGCGTGCTTGATCAGTTCCTCCGTGAGGAAAGTACAGAGAGTGGCTGCGTGAAAGTGAATATTCCACAGGTCCTACTCTAGGGGGTCAGCTAGCCCTACGCCCTCAAGACAAGGGGGCAGGGTGGGCCAATTCAAATGTGTCACTGAGTTGCTAGGACAATGAGCCCAAGTCAGTGGAACTAAGCCTCTACTGACCTAATGACAGTGTCAGGAAAAAGATGCCTCTGGCTCCCGGGAATGCATTTACCAACTCAGGGACAGGCACCAAGTGAAGGCGGGTAAGCAGTGGCTTGATCCTCTGGTTGCAGAGTCGTCACAAGCAGAAGGCTCCTCCCGCATGTGGACCTGGGAGGCCAGGAAGGGGGGGGGGGAAGGGGGGGGGGGGGGCAGGGGGATGGGGGGGCAGAGGGGGCAGGAGGAGACTGAATGCGCATGCCTGCAGGGCATGGAGTAGACATTCACGTGCACATCTCAAATGTGAGGGGATGGAAACCCAGAAGAAAATGATCCGAAAAGGTGTTTTGAAGGACCATTAATTACCAGAAGACATGTTTGAATTGAGGGGATCCATTGAAATGTGCCTTATACCAAACCCTCAACTTCAGAATCCAGCACAGCATTGGCACAGTTGAGAGGCAGAGCAAAGTACAGTATTTGTCCCTACCCAAGGTGTCACTTTCCTGAGTTCTGACTACACACACACACACACACACACACACACACACACACACACACACACA
>OU015749.1:3158360-3179584 GCA_907169655.1 Acomys percivali | reverse complement strand
CACACACACACACACACACACACACACACACACACACACACACACACGCACTCAGCCAGTAACAGTCTAATGCGCTAAACTGAAACTACTAGAAATAAATAATACATCATAAATAATTTTCATAATACATACAACTATTCTATTATTGTCATTGATCTATCTTTTGGATAAAGAAATTTTGTCCCTAATTTGCAGGTTAAATATTATTATAAATATGTAAAACTATTATGGGGCTGAGGAGGTGAGTCAGTTGGTAAAGTGCTCGCTGCACTAACGTGATGGCCTGAGTTCTGTCCACAAAGCCCACATAAGAAGACAGGGATGGTAGAATGCTACTAAAATCTGGGTGCTGGGGACCCCGAGACAGCAAGGTTCTTGGAAATTGTGACCAAGCAGCCATTGAGGGTTTGGACTGTATCACCTAGGAGGAAGGGGAAGAGGCAGTGGCAACACCATCACTGAGTGGCTTTAAACAAACGCAAGAATTATACTACCTCACAGTTTGGGTTTCAGAACTAAAAGGTAAAAAGCAGCAACGGTTGGTTCGTTCCCAGAATTCCCAGGGAGAACTTGTTCCAGGCCTTTCTCCTCACATCTGGTAGTGGCCTGCATCCCTCTGTCTCCTCTTGGGTGCTGCAGCATCTGGGGATTAGTAATTGCAGGTAAAGGGAAGAGAAAGAGAGACCCAGCAGGTGGCAGTAGCACACACAGGCTGTGCTTGAAAACACCTGGACAGGCTTGCAATGGGGGAAGCCCCTAGTAGAAGGAGACTCTCCTCATATTGACAGTCACCTTGGCAGAATCACCTAGCAGACAAACCTCTGAACATGTCTCCAGGGAGTTTCTAGAAAGGCTCCCCCCAGTGCAGGTGGCACCATTCCCTGGGCTGACATGCTAAGGACTGAGCAGTAGCAGCTGCCGGCCTCTTCTCCCTGGCGGGAGACTGCAGTGTGACGTGAGGGGCTGCCCTGTGCTTCTGCTCTCATCCTTCCCAGTCAGGAGGGGCTGAGCTGAACTGTGACCTAAGTGAGCCCTTCGCCCCTTACGCTGCTTTGGTTGGCTATTACAGCAACAGGAAAGCTAACTAATACAGAAGCTTGCAACAACCGGAGACAAGAGAACTCTCTGGAACAAGGGTCACTGTCTAGGTGATGTCATTAAGCAGTCAAGTCAGGAGTTATGAGCCAGAGAACTCTGAAGGACTCGTAGCTTAAGATTTATGCATTGCTCAGAAATCAGCCCAGGGTTTCGGCTTCAGGTATGCTTGGCAAGCACTTTAGCAGCTGGGTTGTGTCCTCAGCCCCTCTAGGTGTGTTATTAACCCATTAAAATTAGAAATCAAAATTTGCCATTATAGAATGATAATAATAATAATAATAATAATAATAATAATAATAATACACAAAATCACAGAGGAAATTAACAGTAAAAAAGATGACAGAGGCAGGAGAGATGGCGCAACAATTAAGAGCACTCAGCAGCTAAGAGCGCCTACTGCTCTTGCAGAAGACCTTGCAGTCTTCCTAGAAACTCCCTAGTATGCGTGCTTAGTGACCCTGTCAAGGTGGCTGTCAGTTTTAAGAGAACTCTGGTGAGGGTCAGTTCTCAGTACCTATGCTGGGGAGGCTCCCAACTATTTGTAACTCTACTTCCAGAGGATCTGATGGCCTCTTCCAGCCTCCATGGACACACACACACACACACACACACACACACACACACTTTCTAAACAAAGAAAACTGGTTCTAGACACACAACATCCTGAAGGAGATGTTGAGAACAGGACTGAGACTCATGCCAGCAGCGGGGCCAGCCAGGGCAAGGAACGGCCTGTGATTCTGGTGGTATGTGGGGGAGGAAGCTAAGGCAGCATGCAGTTCTGATGTAGGGTAACCGCCATTTTAAATGCACCCAACAGCAGAGTGCATGAAGGAAGGGAAGAAACTGTTCTCTGAGAAGGGGCAGGACAGCCGTTGGGCTGGAGAGATCCTGGTGGGAGAGGATGATTGGAACCTGAGGACTCTGTCATGACATCAGCATTTAGTCAGAATCAGGAGCTCATCTAAGATGTCCAGACTAAGAACCAGGTATTAAGTGACTTGTCACAAACCTGTCAACACCAAGGAGCTCCTCATGGCTAGTAGTCCAGAGCTGGAAATACCATCAATCATTGCAAATTCTTATGTCATGACATTTCTCCTATTTTGCGTTTTATCTTGGAATACAGGTACAAGGGCCTCTTCTTCCCATAGCTTGATTGTGTCCAAAGAGCTTTTCAATTACGTTGTGAATGGAAAGATGATTTACAGACAATCCCAAGAAACCTGATAAACAACTGCTCTGACCACCTTTCCACTTGTCTCCCCTAATACTTAAGATTATTTGACCTTCTTTGGGCAAACACCCTTAGAAGCCCTCCTGGCAGCAGACTTTTCCTTCATTACTGCTGATAATTAAGTACCTTGTTTTGGTAGATCTTGGTAAAGCCATCAAAATATATTATGAGTGTACCAATAGTCAATAATCAATAACTTTTTAAGTAATTGTTCATGGTTGTATTGTCATAGGCCATATCATTTACAATATATGGACAATGCTTAAGAAAGAAAACACTGATTTTTCAGTGGGTTTTACACTCAGTATTCTACAGTCTAGACTAAACAAGCCTGCTGATGCTGATTAGATCATAGGCCAGTAAGCTATCCTTGGCTCCCTCTACCGTGGAAGGAATGTGTTTTCCTACATCAAAGCTGCTGGTATAACCCACATTCCTTCTCTGGAACGCAGGGTGTGAAAGTCACTTCTGCAAATGCACTTGGATTCTTGAAGAGAGTGCCATTCAGGTAGATGCTGACCCAAGGGAGGAAACATGCAAGCCCTGTAAAACTAACCCAAAACCACAGTTGGAAGCCAAGCTCAATGAATCCCATCCTACCTCAGTTCTACTAAAACCAAACAAACTTCAGACTCTTAAGTCCCCCTCAGTCACAGTCATAGGGGAGGGGAGTAAGGGGAAAATGGGAGGGAGAGAGGAATGGGAGGATACAAGGGAGGGGATAACCATTGAGATGTAATATGAATAAATTTTTAAAAATTTTTAAATAGTGCTGGTTAAAGAAGTCATTGACCTTGGGAATGGTTTTTTGCATGAGTGCTTACTGACACGCCACATATAAACCACTACTAAAGGCTGCGTTACGGAATGTTAAGAAAATTAACACTGCAGATTGTTCTGCAAAAGAATAGATGCAATAAATAAAAATCATTTATTTTTCACAGTTTGACTTATTTAACTCAGAAGGTTTTAAGCACTGCTTAGTGGGCCCCTTCATGTGTTGTTATTGTTGATCTCAAAATAAGCCAGCGTTCTCGAGACAGAATGTGTAGCACTCACGTGTTGAGTGCTCGTAGAGGGACCAGGATCTAAAGCTCAGCAGCCCAGACACCTGCTGACAATGAATCCAGGTAATGGATGTAAAAGCCCAAAGCATGTATTATTCTTGGAGTGCAAATAAGCACAAGCCAGCATTGCTTCCTGGACCAAGCTGTCTTGCCTCCTAGCATCATATTCAGTGGGAGGAGGTCCCCCTCAGTTACAACCATAGGGAAGGGGAATGGGGTGAAAGTGAGAGGGAGGGAGGAATTGGAGGTTGCATGAGATGGGATAGCAAATGAGATGTAATATGAATTATTTTATTTTTCAATAAAAAAATCAACATAAAAAAATTCTGTAGCGCTGTGACGGCCATGCCTTGGCCTTCGACTTTGATGCCACTCCATTCATGCTCTCCAGCTCCTGCGCATCAGCCTGCCAGCACTTACAACTGCCAGTGTGTCCAGCTCTGTGATAAACATTACAGCAAAAACCCCAAACAGAAAGATACTATCGCCAGGTGTGGAGACAAGTGTTGGGAATCCCAGCACTTAGGGTGCTAAGGCTGAAGAACTGAGTTCAGGGAGGGCCTGGCCTGTGTAGCGAGTTTCAGACTAACCTAGGCTACACAGGACGATGATACGTTAAAGATAAGAAGAGAGAGAGCTGTTGTCCTGACGTTCCAGGGACACTGAAATTTAAACAGTTAGAACAAGCAAGCACTTAGGCATGGCGATGCACACCTTTTATCCCAACACTCAAGGGACAGAGGCAGGCAGATCTCCATGAACTTGAGTCCAGCAAGGTTGACATAACAAGTGCCAGGCCAGCCGGAGCTACATGCTGAGACCCTGTCTCAGACAAATAAATCAGCAAACAAGCACACAAACACACATAAGACATCCAAATGTTTCCTCCAAGAAATAATGCTATTCCAGCATTAGCTGGCCATTCACTTCCTTTGCAGAGACTCTCCACCCCAGCTATACATGGAAAGCTGAGTTTAAAGAGAGAGGGGTCCTCATCTCCTTCCCGGGCATTCAGTCATAACTGTTGTATGCTAAGGCCTTGACTTGGTGTGTTTGTCAGTCACCTCAGGAGAATGTTCTGAAGCCATGGCTGCTGTGGGTTTATACAGCTGCCAGAACTGAAGAGAGGCAACTCGGGGGAGGCTTTACCAGAGATACAAATCTTGACTTGGTGAAAGATTTCATAAGAAATATAATGATGAGTTCTAAAAAAGCATAGAAATTGGGAGGAATAGAAGAGAGAAACACAGCCCACTGGGAGTCACCCCAGAGTGGGGAGGAGGAAGCTGGGTGAGCCATGCATGGGCACAAAACATTCCCACAACTCATTTCTCCCTGGCCGTTCAGGGAGTAGATATTTAAAGAGTCCGCAGCTGTCTTACCAGAGCCTCGGTTTCGCCCATCGTGGAATAGACCATACTACACACTTATTTTTCTGGCTAAGCCAAAGGATCCACTGGCCATGTTTACAACCATTTCGTCCATCCACAATGTCTAGAAGAGACTAGAAATGAATCCTTGGATGCCAGAAAAGAATAAGTAACACAAGGTGTCACTCCTGCCGGGTCCTATCGCCATTTCACTTTTGCCTGGGACTTCTCCCCTTACACAATACTCCGGTCATCCATTTCGGTGGCCCAGCATCTCATGACATCAGAAATGGAATCTGGTAGAACAGAAACGTGAAACAGAAACGTTCTGACTGAAAGAGACAGCAGTGAAGACACCTAACATGTCCCACCGGCCAGAGTTCATCTCCAGGGCCAAAAGAGTTAAAATTTTCCACCATCTTCAACAATCTGTCTGTCCTTGCCCACTACAGCTGAGTTAGCTGCCGCCCCCCCACCTGATTCACTGCCCCACCTGATGGAATCTTCCCTTAGGGAAGGACTCATCCCCAGCTCCAAGTTTTCCTCTGTTGACACTCTCTCCCAGGACAACACATGCATCAGCCACTCTGTGCCCCACGGCCTCCCTAAACCGCAGATGCTATCTTTTGTTTCTGCATTTGTGCTGTGAGAAAGACATTGCCCTGCTGACACCGTGAGAAGCATCAGTGAATGAAGTCTGTTATCCACCCAGGCTGCAAAGCCATCTGGACTTCCTGCTGAAAAGGTTGGACATGGTTTTAGGCAAGATTTTTTTATCACATCTGACAGGGGAAAGAAGTCTTGAATGCATTACCATCCTCCAAGGTTGGTGTCAGGTATTTTTTCTCCTCGTCAGTTGCAAAGCAAAACAAAACAAAAAAAAAAAGATGACAGACAAAAGAAGTGGAGGATGAAGACACACATCTCCAGAGAGGTGTTGTCAAAGGTAACGGAGTATAAACAACAAAAATATAAATTAGTTTTGGTTTTATCAGAAACTGGACAGCCTTCTTCTGGCATTTCTGAACCTTTCCAAGGAGTGCCCTTAAAAACGGAAAAAAAGAAAAAGCCACTGATATGCAAACAACAAAGGCTAAGATTTGCTTCCCGAAACCTATTGACAGATTTTATAATGCACATAAGGAAGAAAAGGATGTGGAAAGCAGGCGCATGAAAGTGAAATGTCTCTCCCTCTCTTCTCCACTCTCTCTCACTCTCCCTTTCCTGGCTGTCTAAGCATGCACTTTCCTACAAGGGTTCCACTTTCGTGGAAGGACTCCAGGTGTCGTAGCCGTGTGGGTTGCTGTCGGTTTTCCCTCTCCCCTCGCCGGGCTGGAGCTCAGCTGTGGGAAGTAATAAGAGCCTCATTCGATGCACAGGCCGCACCAAGTTGCTTGCACCTCAACCTCTCCAGTACTTATCACAGTGCACTTGAGTCACAGAACACTCTGGAAAGTGGGGGTTCATCCGATTAACATCTTCCATCCATCTCTTGAAAAGCACAGTGCCGTCAGCTACCACTATTGACTGCACTTTGAACTGTGAAAGAAAGGATCCAAGAGGATTTCATTGTGTCAGATAGATTCCAGATGCTTTTTTTTAAAATTCCTGCTATAAAGTGATATGAGTAAAATAGTTGTTCACATTGCATCTGAAGTCAAGAAGCAAAGAGATGAGCTAGAAAAAAATGGCTCAGGGTTAAAAGCACCAGAAGCCAATTTCCAACAACAACATCAGACAGGTCACAACTGCCTGTAAGTCCAGCTTGGGGGCGGGGGGGGGGGGGGGGGGGGGATGCCTCTAGCTTACAATGTGCACATACTCACACACACACACACACACACACACACACACACACATAATTAAAAATAACATACATTTTTTTAAAAAGGAAGAAGAGAGAGATGAAAACTCGTGCTCAGCGCATTCCCTTTCGATCCAGTGCAGGCTCCAGACCATAGAACGGTGCCATCCGTCACATTAGTGTAGGATCAGTTTTCTTAACCAATATATTTTATTACAACTTGTTAACCAAGCATATGTCACTTATAACCTGAATAACCAAAACAATAGGAAAAGAGGATTAAGGAACACAATAACAAAACCATAAGGATATCAGTTCCGAGGAACGATTCTCCTGGCGTAATCAGCAGGATTTCTTCTGCTGGAACCTGGAGTAACCAGAACCCGGAACCTCAGCAGGAGCTGGAACCCCGAAGCCTTCCCTCGAGCGGTTCTCTCTAGGAGAGTCTCGAAGTGAAGTGGAGCGATGAACAGTCAAAACTATCCCAAGTCTCCAAAGGCCCCGCCTCCAGTTCTGGCCTCATTTACATATCTCCTCCCAGAGTCTGCTCATAGGATCTTTTCAGCTGGCAACAATCAAGCTCCCACATGAGGTGGTTGGTCTTCTAGTGGATTAACCTCACCTGTTCTCTCACAAGACGATTCCGATCCCGCACTTGGGATCCTAAAAAACAGGTTTATCTCTCCTTCATCTCCCCCTGTCTATTTAATAAAATAAGCTATATACAACACATTAGAGTTACTTTTCCCATCTCAATTTATCCAGCCTAGGAAATCCCTCACAGACATGTCCACCACGTCTTACTAGGTGAGTCTAGATCCTGCCAGGTTGACAATATTAACCTTCACTGTGTCTCTGCATGTTACAATTTAGGAAGATGACTCTGTAATGGAGGAAAGTCTCACCTAAACGCACTGATCTAAACACGGAGGACAGACAGATGGGAGTCACAGGAAAGCCATGGTTACTACTACTGATCCTGCAAAAGTGATCCCCATCATTTTTTCCTGAACAATGACTTCATCAAAAATGCATTTGCGTCTACTAATCTATTCTATGATTGTAGGAGTGAAAAACAAAGCACCCTTTTACTAAAAGTGTATTTAATTTACTTGGAATTATTTTTTCGGGGGGGGGGGGGTTTCAAGACAGGGTTTTTCTCTGTAAGCCTTGGCTGTCCTGGACTTGCTGTGTAGACCAGGCTAGCCTCGAACTCACAACAATCTGCTGCCTCTGCCTCCTGAGTGCTGGGATTAAAGGTGTGCGCCACCATGCCAGGCCTTGGAATTATCTTTTCCTTCTTCAATTTGTTTATTCACTTTCCATCCCAATCAAATCCCCCCTCCCGCCTCTCATCCCAGTCTCCCCTCAAACACCCCCTCCCCTCCCCCTTCTTCCTCTTCTCAGAGAAGGGGAAGCAGTCCATGAGTACCAACCGGTCCTGGCACATTAAGTCCCTGCAGGACTAAGCACATCCTCTCCCACTGAGGCCAGACAAGGCAGCCCAGGTAGGGAAAGTGATTCAAAGGCAGGCAAGAGTCAGAGAGGGCCCCTGCTCCTGTTGTTAGGGAGCCCACATGAAGAGCAAGCTGCACATCTGCTACATATGTGCAGGGAGCCTAGGTTCCAGAACATGCATGCTCTTTGATTGGTGGTTCTGTCTCTGTAAGCTCCCATGGTTCCAGATTAATTGACACTGTAGGTCTTCTTGTGGTGTCCTTGACCTTTGCAGGACCCTCAGTTCTTCCCCTGACTCTTCCACAAGACTCCCTGAGCTCATCCTATTGTTTGGCTGTGGGTCTCTGCGCCTGTTTTCATCATCTGCTGGATGAAGCCTCTTAGAATACAGTTACACTGGGCTTTTGTCCACAAGTATAGCAGAAGATGGCTAATAGTGTCAAGGGTTGGCTTTCTCTCATAGGATAGGTCTCAAGTTGGGTCAGTCATTGGTTGGCCAGTCCCTCAACCTCTACCCCATCTTTATCCCTGCCCCTCTTGTAGGCAGGACAAATTTTGGGGCAAAGGCTTTGTGGCTGGGTTGGTGTGCCCCTCCCTCCACTGGAAGTCCCACCTGGCTACCGGAGGTGGACACTTAAGCCTCCATATCTCCCAATGCTAGGAGTCTCAGCTAGGGTTATACCCATAGATTCCCCAATGCCAAGTCTCCATCTTGTCCCAGAGAAGCCCTGTCACCAATTTCCACTCTCGCCCCCCCCAGCCTCCTCTCCCCTCCCCCTTTCCACCCCCTCCCACCCAGCACCCTCCCTCCATCTACTTCAGATGTCTATTTTATTTCCCCTTCTGAGTGAGATTCAAGCATCCTCCCTTGGGCCCTCCTTGTCACTTAGCTTCTTTGGGTCTGTAGATTGCAGCACAGTTACCCTGTACTTTATGGCGAATATCCACTTATAAGTGAATACATACCATGTGTGTCTTTCTGGGTTTAAATTGCCTAACTCAGGATGATATTTTCTAGTTCCATCCATTTGCCTGCAAATCAAATGACGTTCTTGTTTTTAGCAGCTGAGTAGTATTCCATTGTGTAAATGTACCACATTTTCTTTATGCATTTTTCAGTTGAGGAACATCTAGGTTGTTTTCAGTTTCTGGCTATTATGAATAAAGATGCTATGAACATAGTTGAGGAAGTGTCCTTGTTGTGTGGCAAAACACCTTTTGGGATTATGCCCAGGAAAGGTATAACTGGGTCTTGAGGGAAAACTATTCCCAATTTTCTGAGACACTACCAAATTGATTTCCAGAGTGATTGTACATGTCTGTGCTCCCACCAGCAATGGAGGAGTGTTCTGCTTGCTCCCCATCCTCGCCAGCATGTGGTGTCACTGAGTTTTTTATCTTAGCCATTCTGATGGATATAAGATGGAATCTCAGAGTCATTTTGATTTGCGTTTCCCTGATGACTAAGGACATTGAGCATTTCATTTAAGTATTCCTCAGACATTAGAGGTTCCTCTGTTGAGAATTCTGTTTACCTCTGTGACCCATTTTTAATTGGGTTATTTGGCTTGTTGGTATCTAATTTCTTAAGTTCTTTATATATTTTGGATATTAGCCCTCTGTCAAATGTAGGGAAGGTGAAAATATTTTCCCATTCTGTGGGCTTCCATTTTGTCCTACTGACAGTGTCCTTTGCCTTACAGAAACTTTTCAGTTTCAGGAGATCCCATTTATTAATTGTTTATCTTAGTGCCTGAGCTGCTGGTGTTCTGTTCAGGAAGTTGTTTCCTGTACCCATGAATTCAAGGCTGATCCCTACTTTATTTTCTATTGAATTTAGTGTGTCTGGCTTTATGTTGAGGTCTTTGAGTTTTGTTCAGGGTGATAAATATGAATCTGTTTGCATTCTTCCACCTGCAGATATCCAGACAGACCAGCACCATTTTCTAAAAACGCTTTCTTTTTTTCATTTTATGGTTTTGAATTGTTCGTCAAAAATTAAGTGCCCATAGTGTGTGGGTTTATTTTCAGGTCTTTGATTTGATTCCATTGATCAACACATCTGTTTTTATGCAAATACTATGCCTTTTTTTTAAATTACTATTGCTTTATAATACAGCTTGAAATCAGGGATGGTGGTACCTCCAGAAGTTCTTTTATTGTACAGAATTGTTTTAGCTATCCTGAGTTTTTTATTTTTCTGTATGAAGTTGAGAAGTTCTCTTTGCAGGTCTGTGAAGAATTGTCTTGAAATTTTGATGGGAATTGCATTGAGTCTGTAGATTGCTTTTGGTAAGATGGCCATTTTTACTATGTTAATCCTACGGATTCATGAGCATGGGAGATCTTTTCATCTTCTGATATCTTCCTTAATTTCTTTCTTCAGAGACTTGAAGTTCTTCCTATATGGGTCTATTACTTTCTTGGTTAGAGTTACACCAAGATGTTTTATACTGTTTGTGGCTATTGAGAAGGGTGCTGTTTCCCTAACTTCTTCTCAGCTCATTAATCCTTTGTATAAAGTAGGGCAGCTGAGTTTTTTTTTTTAAATTAAATTTATATCCAGCCACTTTTCTGAAGGCCATTATCAGCTGTAGGAGTTTTTGATAGAATTTTTGGGGTCCCTGTGTCTACGTTCATATCATCTGTGAACAGCAACTTGACTTCTTCCTCTGCACTTTGTATGTGCTTGATCTTTTTTAGTTGTTATTGTTCTAGATAGAACTTCAAGTACTATGCTGAATACAGAAAGAATGACCAGCCTTGCCTTGTCACTGATTTCAGTGGGATTGCTTTAAGTTTCTCTCCATTTAATTTGATGTTGGCTATTGGCTTGCTGTATATAGCCTTTATTGTGTTTAGGTATGTGCCTTGTATCCCTGATCTCCCCAAAAATTTTTAACATGGAGTGTTGGATGTTGTCAAAGGTTTTTTCAGCATATAATGAGATGATTCTGTGGGGTTTTTTTCTTTCAGTTTGTTTATATATCGTGGATCACATTGGTGGTCTTTCATATGTTGAACCATCCCTGCATGCCTGGCATGAAGCCTACTTGATCACAGTGGAAGATGTTTTTGATGTTTTCTTGAATTCAGTTTGCAAGTATTTTATTGAGTATTTTTGCATCAATGTTCAGTAGGGTAACTGGTCTGAAATTCTCTTTCTTTATTGAGTTTTTGTGTGGCTTAGGTGACTGACTATAATCTCATAGAATGATTTTGGCAATTTCCTTCTGTTTCTATTTTGTAGAATAATTAATATTAGCTCTTCTTTGAGAGTCTAGTAAAATTCTGTGCTGAAACCATCTAGCCTTGGGCTTTTTCCCCCCCTTGGGAGAGTTTTATTGACTACTTCTATTTCCTTAGGGGTTATAACACTATTTAATTTTTTTTAATGGACAGGACATTCTCCACAGTTGAGTAGAGAGTGGGAACTGACTTTCACACAAACTTTAGTGCCCCATATTTGACCACATCCCCTGGATAAGGAGGCCTGGCAGCACTCAGAGGAAGGATATCAAGAAGAGATTTGATACCCTATGAGCATATACAGGGGGAGGAGGTCCTCCTTAGTCACAGTCATAGGGGAGAGGAGTAAGGGGAAAATGGGAGGGAGGGAGGAATGGGAGGATACAAGGGATGGGATAACAATTTAGATGTAATATGAATAAATTAATAAAATATTTTTTTATTTTTTTACTGATCTTGATTTAACTTTGGCAAGTGATATCTATCAAGAAAATCATCCATTTCATTTAGATTTTCCAATTTTGTGGAGTATAAGCTTTTAAAGTAAGACTTAATGATTCTTTGGCTTTCCTAAATTCTCTGTTATGTCCCCTTTTTCATTTCTAATTTTGTTAAATTGGATATTGTCTCTCTGCCTATTAGTTAGTTTGACTAAGGGTTTGTCTATCTTGTTGATTAACTCAAAGAACCAGTTCTTGGTTTCCTTGATTCTTTGTATTGTTCTTTTTGTTTCTAATTTATTGATTTTTTTATCCCTGAGTTTGATTATTTCCTACCATCTACTCATCTTGGGTGTGTTTGCTTCTTTTTGTTCTAGAGCTTTCAAGTGTGCTGTTAAGTTGCTAATATGAGATCCAAATGGTCTGTAGATACCTATTAGGCCCATTTGATTCATGACATCTGTTAATTTCATTGTTTCTCTGTTTAGTTCCTGAGTTTCTGTCTTGATGATCTATCCATTGATGAAAGTGAGGTGTTGAAGTCTCCCACTACTAATGTTAATGCATGGGATTCGATGTTGTGATTTAAATCTTAGTAAATCTTTTAGGAAATTGACTGCCCTTGCATTTGCCAAATAGGTATTCAAAATTGATATCGTCTTGGTGGATTTTTCCTTTGATGAGTATGAAATGTCCTTTACCATCTCTTTTGTGTTGAAAGTCTATTTTATTAGATATTAGAATGGCTACTCCAGCTTGCTTCTTGGATCCATTTGATTAGAAAACCTTTTTCCAGCCCTTTACTCTGAGGTAACGTCTATATTGCTGAGGTGTGTTTCTTGTGTGCAGCAGAATGATGGGTCCTGTGTATGCACCCATTCTGACAGCCTGTGTCTTTTTATTGGGGAGTTGGGTCCATTGATGTTGTGAGATATTAGCCACCAATGACTGCTAATTACTATTATTTTGATGGTGGTGGTGGTGGTAGTGTGTGTGTGCATGTGTGTGTGTGTGTGTGTGTGTGTGTGTGTATGTGTGTGTGTGTGTGTTTCCTTGTTTTGAGTTTGCTGGTGTGCAGTTATTTCCTGTGATTTATTGGGTGCACTTAACTTTCTTGGGTTGGAGTTTTCCTTCTAGTAATTTCTGTAGGGCTGGACTTGTGCATAGATGTTGTTTAAATTTGGTTTTGTCATAGACTATCTTGTTTACTCCTTCTATGGTGGTTAAAATTTTGCTGGATGTAGTAGTCTGGGCCGATATCTGTGCTGTCTTAGGGTTTGGAAAACCTCTTTCCAGGCCCTTCTAGCTTTTTGAGTCTCTGTTGAGAATTCTGCTTTAATTCTGATAGGTCTGCCTTTATACGTTACTTGTCCTTTTCCCTTGCAGCTCTTAATAGTCTTTCTTTTTTCTGTACATTTAGCATCTTGATTATTATGTGGCAGGAGGATTTTCTTTTCTGGCCCAATCTACTTGATGTTCTGTAAGTTTCTTGTATGTTCATAGGCATCTCTTTCTTTAGGTTGAGGAAATTTTCTTCTATGATTTTGTTGAAAATATTTTCTGGGCCTTGGAACCAGGAATTTCTCCTTCTTCTATTCTTATTGTTCTTAGGTTTTTTTTTCCTTTTCAAAGTGTCCCAGATTTTGTGGATATTTTGTGTCAGGAACTTTTTATATATAACATTTTCTTTGACTGGTGTATTGATTTCTTCCATCACATCTCCTGTGCCTGAGATTCTCTCTTCCAACTTTTGAATTCCGTTGGCAGTGTTTGTGTCTGTAATTCCTATTCTCTTCCCTAAGTTTTCCATCTCTAGGATTCCCTCAATTTGTTTTTTTTTTTTTTCTTTATTGCTTCTATTTCCATTTTCAGGTCTTGAACAGTTTTATTCATTTCCTCCACAAGTTTAGTTGTAACTTCCTGCATTTATTTAAGGAATTTATTCATTTCCTCTTTAAAGGTATCTATCATCTTTATAAGGTTGGATATAAGGTCATCTTCTTGTGTTTTGGCTGTGTTAGGATATCCAGTGCTTGCCGTAATAGGACACCTGGGCTATGGTGGTGCCATATTGCCCTGCCTCTTGTTGATTGTGTTGTTATGCTGGACTTTAGCCATCTGGTTGACCCTAGTGCTGGCTGGGCATGGGGATTCAGTAGAGTTGTTGGCTTGGGTGCAGTTTACCACTGTTGGGTGTGCTTTAGGGGACTAGGCAGGCAAAGGATTAGCAGGGAGTGGTCTAATTGGATATCCCTGGCCCTGGAAGAACTCCTTGGGAAAGCAGGCATAGCAATGGGCAAGACAATAGAGGTCAGGGGACAGTGTGCAGCTTGCCTCTCCTGGATATGCCCCAGGGGGCAGCAGGCAGGGGATTGGTAGGGAGTCTAACCTGGATGATCCTAGATCTGGACAGGCCTTCCCCTGGAGACTAGAGGATCCATGGGCTGGACAATGAAGCTCAGGGGACACAGTGAGGCTCACTGCTTCTGGCTGTGCCCCCAGGAGACCTGGCAGGCTGATGATTGGTGGGTAAGAGTCTAACATGGATGTAGTTGGGGATAACAGGTCTCCTCAGGAAGACAGGCAGAGCTGTGGACTGGACCTAGAATCAGCTTTTGAAACAATTGTAAAGCACAAGACGGCATAGAGAAGTGCTTTAGGTTTTGGAAGGAAATTACAGAGTTTGTCTGAAATTACAGAGCTGTGTGCAGTCCTCTTCCTGAAGAAATGAAATGATGTCTATTTGTACCACATAGGAACCAGAACCAACTACAGACCAAACTCCAATTTGTCAAACCAAGTTTATTGGAGTTACTTACAGGAACATGCATGACTCAAATGCAGCTGGATCACAGAATATCCCACCTTAATATGATCATGGCTCATGAAAACTGCATCCCTGAAGCTGTCTGTGTGACTTACAGATTAGAGAGTTGCCTCCAGGCAGCAGGGCTGATCAGAGAGTCTCCTCTTCTGGCACCTGTTTACTTCTCCATTAACCTTGCAGGGAGAGGCCTTGCGAACCTTGTTGATTTCAGGAACTTCTTGAGACTTGTGAATTATTTACTTCCTGCATTTCTTGAGTCATCCTTCTCCTTTCTGGGAGTGATTTTTTTCCATTTGGATGCAATTTCTACACACACACACACACACACACACACACACACACACACACACACACACGTCCATGGGGCTTAATGATGAATTTCTAAGAACAGAGAGCAAGGAGCTATATTGCAAGATGACAGAAAGAAAATGCTGAGACAGAGGCAAGACAGTTCCTGACCCTACTCTTAGGCTGGAGGGAAAGGTGCAGGGCCCAAGGAAGCCTGCGCAAGTGAAGTTACTGGGTCTCCAATGTCGGGTCACTGCAGTCTGACCTGGCGGGAAGGGATAAGAAGGGTCAGGGAAGGATGCCCTGGAGGTGGCTGACGGCAAAGGGAAGGAACCAGGGAAGGATGCCCTGGAGGTGGCCAACAGCGAGGGGAAGGAACAGACTAGAGGACGAAGAGAAGCTGGCAGACACAAGCCAGGCATTGTCTTACTCACTTCCCATTACAGATCTGTGTTTCCCTGGGAAGATGGGTCCCAAGCACTTGTTCAGTTTCCATAGTAACCCATCTTGGTATTCTGCCCCTTGTGAGGCTATTCCAGGCAGCCTGAGAGTCTCACAGCTGGGTCAGTGACTTCTCCTTTGCTGGCAGCAGGCCTGTGTGAAATTCCTTCACCTGTGGTTGGAACATTCAGTCCAATTATCCCTAAGCTAAAATCCAGTCTTAGGCACTCCTGGGTCTTCACTTAGGGCAGAGTTTATTTGACAGAGTCCAGAGATGGGATGAAACGAAGGCAAGCCTGGAAAATCTTCCTGCATGCAGAGACAGTTCAGTTCCCACACTTGAGGGGCCCCCACCCCTTGCAGTGGTACAGTGAAGCAAAGGTTGTCCGCAAAGATAAGCTGCGAATAGGTTGTTATGCTCCGTGACTCCGCCAAAGTAGGGAAGGCCATCGTGTTCACCGAAAAAACAACATTTTGACCAGCCTGTACCTTCATCCTGGTATCCTGGTAGTGTGAAAACAGGAAAGGGCCCAGACAGCAGCTGAGAGCAAACACTGACCACCCCTCCCACCTCATCCAGCCAGGCATATACATACATGATACAGGAGTCCTGAGAGTTCAACTGTACAAGGTCTGTGAGATACCCCAAGACCAAGTTCTCGGCACGAAGGGGATTTATTGCCCCAGAGAAACAGAGGGCAGGGAATAAGAGACAATGACAGGAAATAGAGGAGGAAGAAGGAGTAGTGAATAGAGAAGAGAGGACAGGGGAATTTGTCCCAGAATGAGGCAAAGGACTGGCTCTGGATAGGGAAGAGACAGACTTGGCCCATAGGAAAATGGCAGTTTTATAAACAGAAAGGAGGAAACCCCATGTTAGGATGAGGCATTTAATTTTAATTGGGCATGTAAATTAGGTGAGCCAAAGGAGGCTTTTGATTACTGGACTTCAGTACTTTGGTAGCTGGACCTTGGTAGTCAGCCTCAGGGGGAGAAAGTAGCCAAGTCAGGGAACAGACCTTGGTGGCTGGCCTTAGGGGTGTTGTCTGATGGGTATCAGCAAGGCAGAAGGAATGGAGGAGACGGGCAGGGCCTGCCAGAGCCATGCTTGCCACACTTGAGCGAGCCAGAGTCCCGTCACCAATGCATGAGGCATCCCCTGAGCACATGCACCCGTCTGCAGGTGCTGGGAGGCTGGAAGGGTGCTGGAGCTGCAGCTCTTCCTACTTGTACATTTTGGCAGTTTCCCAGAGTTGGCACAAAGCTAGTCCGTGACTGAGACCACCTAAAACTCAACACCTTCAACAGCAGCAAGGGTATTCTCCTCTCCTTCCTGAGTCCACAGGACACTCACTAATGCTCACAGCAGTCAGAAAGCAGAAGACTGAATCTTGTGGGAAGCAGAACAACTTTCTGTAGAGAAAGCTCTTTTCCCCCCGAGACAGGGTTTCTCTGTGTAGCCTTGACTGTCCTGGACTCACTTTGTAGGCCAGACTGGCCTCAAACTCACAGAGATCTACTTGACTCTGCCTCCAGAGTGCTAGAATTAAAGGCGTGCGCCACCACGCCCAGCACAGAGAAAGTTCTTAAAGGGTGGTTTCGGAGCAGCTCTATGCTGAGGTTCAAGTGTCTTTGCTGAAAGTTAGTGATTCCCAAAGACTCTGTCACACATACTAATTTGCACTAAGTGACTCCTACATGAGAAAAAGCCATGGCTGGCAAACAACAACAATAAGACTTGTAAATGCTCTGGTGCGTTAACCACCTTAAAACAGCTTTCAAAGGCCACCAGGGCATTAAGGTCTCCTCCCCACTTCAAGGACAAGCTGGAAAATGAACAACATGGTGTGATGTTAAGCAGACATTTAAACACTTCCGTAGCAGAACATTCCTTTCTGGGTGCTGTTAAAGAGAGGTGAGCCTCAGGGGGAGTTGGTGCTGGATGCAGGGAAAACACCTCCACTGGAAACCACATGTAAGAAAGCCGTTCTGGCCATATAATGCCTCAGACGTTCTGTGGGTGCAGCAGAGTTGGACATACCGCCACAGGAAACATGGACTCTCTGTCCTCGGCCCTTGCCCATCCCGGCTGATTTCTCTAGATACCCATCTAATAAAAGCCTGTGCACCATACACCCCTCCAGAGGACTCAGCTCATACTCCACAGAATACGCCTGAAGAAGCCATCCCTGTTTCATATGTGCTTGAAACATTTTAAAATATCACCCAGCTGAGACAGACACCACACTTATTCTTTTTGAAATGTTACTGAAATCAGTGACCCACTGTAGCCCTTACTAAGTGCAGATCCCTTTGTCCCAATAGTTGCATCAGATAGATAAACAAATAATCATAATCAAGATAGGACACCACAAGGATGGCATGTATTTTGGCTTGTGGTCTGGGAGGAAGGGGAGCATAGGCCAAAGCCAGAAGAAGTGGTGTCCACAGGTGTGGATAACTGTGACATGGCTCTGTTCCGTTCCTGCCATTACTCCTAGAGATGTTTGATAATGACCATGTCCTACCTTAGGTCGCAACCCAGATGCACTGTTTAGAACTGGTTTGCTATGTTAATCTACTTTTCTCTCTCCAGAGTCTAGTTTCAGAATAAAGAAGGTAGGCTGAGTGACAGTGGCAAACTCATGAGTAAAGAGGTCCAGCGGTAGCTGGGCGGTGGTAGTGCACACCTTTAATCCCAGCAATCAGGAGGCAGAGGCAGGAGGATTGCTGTGAGTTCGAGGCCAGCCTGGTCTACAAAGAGAGTCCAGGAAAGCCAGGGCTACACAGAGAAACCCTGTTTCAAAAAAAACAAAAAAAAAAAGAGGTCCAAGGGTCTCTTCTTTGTGGCATCTAAAAGTCAATATGGCACTGGCTCTGGACGTGGTTTTGCTAAGCAAATACTGACATCCCTAAGTTTTGGCCAGTTGCTCAAACTGTGAGCCAAGTCCAAGAACACAAATAGTGCTTCCTTTATGGAACAACTATCTCTCCCCCAGGAAGCTTGTAGTTGGGGTATTCATAAATGCTTCCTCGTGTTTATGTCTTTCTCAATCCAGCTGAACACAAACAACTATGAATCAACCCCAAACCGAGGGCCTCATCTGTTATCCCCATTGTATGAGCACACTAATGGGAGTTTAAAGATTCTAATTAAACCCACACTCAAAATCTTCTCAAGCAGATCAGAAAGCATCAGCTTGACAAAACCGGAAATATTACAGCTTTCCAGTGTGGTTTCTACGAGCTGGGTTGTTATAGCCTTCCACTCAAAGTTGATTACTAAAGCAATAGCTACTGTTAATGCATGCAGAAAGATCTGTGGAACTCCAGAACTGTGACAACTGCAAATGTACTCTATCAACAGGTAGACAGGCACATACTGGTGCACATAATGCACATCGCTTGGTTACACGAGGTGCCAGGCACTGGAGCTCTTACCTCAGGCTTGTCTAAAATCTCCAATTAATGAAAAAGAAAAAGATGAGAAACTGGAAGGTACTTCTGACAGTGTAGTCTAGGAGCCCAGAGGCTGGAGCCCAAATTCAAGCATCAAGGTTCTAACTCTAATGCTACCCAGGCTCTGTGTGCCAGCTGGCTTCCTAGTTGGTCTCCTCACTGGCACAAAATGGCAACACAAATAACATGTCCCTGGTGCCTGGT
Organism: Acomys percivali; assembly: GCA_907169655.1. Lineage (NCBI taxonomy): Eukaryota > Metazoa > Chordata > Mammalia > Rodentia > Muridae > Acomys > Acomys percivali. The sequence continues at coordinate 3,160,642 of OU015749.1, read as the reverse complement.
TTTGGGGAGTCAGGCATCCTCAGATAATGTAAGAATCAATGCATTTCCCTCTTTACCAGGAGGAGCGGCCTTGTTTGTGCTGCTAATTACAAACAATGCTTGAGCTTTGGCCTTCTACTCTGCTAGAGATGCTACTGAGCTGGACAGTGGCCAAGTTAAGTCACAAAGTAGGTAGTAAAAGGCAGAGGGCAGACTCTGTCAGAGATGGTGGGGTAAGAAGGCCAGCTCCTAATACTATGGAACCTCTGCCATCCATACAGGCATGTCTATTCCTCTGCCTGTGGGCCGACTGCAGACCAGAAAAGCTATGAATGAGCCACAACATACAATGGTAAATGTTATTAAAGCAATCTGAGGTATTTTTGTATCCAGTGTGCATGCATGTGTGCATTTTCTTGTGTGCGTTTTGGTGGCCAGAGGCTGATTTCATGCGTTTTCTTGGCTCACTTTCCACCTTATATGTTGATTCAAAGTCTCTCACTTGAACCCAGAACTTCAGCTAACCTCACTAACCAGCGAGTTTGCTCTGGGCGGCCCCGTCACTACCTCCTAAGCACTGAGAGTATATCCTAGCTACCTTCTGCATGTGACATTTCCATGGGTGTTGGGCAATCTGAGTTCCACTTGACAAGCCACCTCCTCAGACCTGTAAAATGTTTTATTCATTTGTAACTTGCATAATTATACAGTTGCAGACAAACGCTGTAGGTGACAACATTGTGTCATAATGTCACTAAAAATAGGGAAATGAGTGCTCTTGAGACCCTCAGCCACGTGAAGGACACCCCTAATTCTCATCGCATTGACTACACACACAGCTATAGTCTTCCTTTTGCTTTATGCGAGGTTTTTTTTAATTTTCAAAACATTGTTTTCTTCCTTCTTTGTCAGTCTTTATTTGAGCTAATTGCATAGAATTAGAAGGTGCTAACAACCCCAAATTAAGATACCTCAAGGCCATAAAACTGGATTTTGAAAAACGTTTGCAACTGTCAGACTGTTCTATATCAATTATAACCCATCCCATCATACATACCAAAGACCTTTCTAGTCCATGGGCCAAGGGTTACTCAACTAATGGCCCAGCTGAAACACAGGGACTCGAGCTCAGTAGACCGTGGGCTTTGCTTCTGACACGGTGTGGTTTGTTGAGGCACAGTGACAGGCCTGGGTGGCAACCAAACAGTCGTTTCCCAAAAGGCTAAATTCAGTGAGAGTCCTACTGTCTGGTGGGACTGTGTAGGGTGAAACTTGACTGAGCCAGGGGAAAGGAAGCTTGCTAAGAACTCTAGTGAGAGGAAGCAGGAAGCTGGGCTCTGAGGGCCGGGGAGCAGGTAAAGTGGTAAAATGGACAAAGCGGTGTTGAACAAAACACTGTAATATTTAGCCACACCGGGCTATCAGTGTTACTGTCTTTTCTATTTGCTGTGACAAAATACCTCAAAAGCAACTTTCAAAAGAAAGGCTTTGTTTTGGCTCACAGTTTGGGAGCACAGTCCATGAGATGTGTCTCCTGGGCAGTCCCAAACCCAGGGAGGTTGACAATGAAGATTAGCCTACCACACTGCCCTTTAGGTTTTTCCACCCAGGGGAACCTGCCTGCAGGTCCTGAACTTCCTGCTTGCCCCTGCTCCCCAGACTCTATGGTTTGAATGGGAACCATCTCCATGAGTTGTAACAGTTGGCTCCCGGGTGGCGGTACTGCTTTGGAAAGTGTGATCTTTTGGACATGGAACCGAGCTGGAGGAACAAGGTTTCTGGGTTATATAGCCTGACCTGGTTCCAGCCTACGCTTTCTGTGCCTTCATCCCCTGAGAAGTGAGCAAGCCATCCATTGGAAACAGGAAGAGCTCCCTCACAAATACTACCATGCCCTCCCCAACCTGAAGCTGTGTGTCTCCTAAAATGGCTCTGTCAGTATTTGGTGATGGTGATGAGTAAAATGACTAACAGAGCCTCCGCCCTTGGCTTCCTGGGTTCCTGCTTACTTGTACAGAGGACTATTCCCCTGCCTGTATCCCATCCCCTCTCAGAACCCTCCAGGTTTATGGGGGAATATCTCTATAGGGAACGTTCCCCTGGAGTTAGAATCTCCTAAGATCAGGGTCAGAAGCCCTGATTCAATTCCAATGGCCTGTGGACCCAGACACCTTCAGGTGACTCTGATGCAGGTGGTTGCCTGTCTATTTCAGAAAGTTGGGTGCCATTTGTTCCCTTAAGCTGCTGAGGTGAAAGTGGTCATAGTCCTGAGACTTGCAGGCAGAATGCGAAAGCTCCAAGAG
>OU015749.1:3133488-3149083 GCA_907169655.1 Acomys percivali | reverse complement strand
TATATAAAGAACTCAAGAAATTAAACACCACAAAGCCAAACCACCCAATTGCGAAATGGGGCTTGGAACTTAACAGAGAATTCTCAACAGAGGAATATCAAATGGCTGAGAAACACTTAAAGAAATGCTCATCCTCGTTAGTCATCAGAGAAATACAAATCAAAACGACACTGAGATTCCATCTTACACCCATCAGAATGGCTAAGATCAAAAACTCAAATGACACCACATGTTGGCGAGGATGTGGAGAGAGAGGAACACTCCTTCGTTGCTGGTGGAAATGCAAACTAGTACAATCACTTTGGAAATCTATCTGGCGCTTTGTCAGAAAAATGGGAATAGGGCTTCCTCAAGACCCAGCTATCCCACTCCTTGGAATATACCCAGAAAATGCCCTACCACACAACAGAGACATATGCTCAAGCATGTTCATAGCTGCTTTATACATAATAGCCAGAACATGGAAACAGCCTAAGTGTCCCTCAGTAGAAGAATGGACTAAGAAACTGTGGTACATTTACACTATGGAATACTACTCAGCTATTAAAAACAAGAAATTCCCGAAATTTGTGGACAAATGGATTGATCTAGAAATTATCATAATGAATGAGTTCACCCAGAAGCAAAAAGAAACAAACGGATATACTCACTTATATCAAAACACTAGCCCAAGGGATACGTCCCATGAAAAACTTTACTTACCAAGAAAGTGGGTCAGAGGAGAGGACATCCTATTGAGACTTTAGGAGAGAGTAGCATGGAAGAATGGGGAAATAGTAGGATCCACAGGGTCCTGGAAACCTACAAGAAGAACTTTATGACAGGTGGATCTGGGTCCTGGGGTCCTCCTCCAAACTAAGGCACCAGCCAAGGAGAATATAGGCAGTAAACTTCAAACCCCTACCAAGACCTAGCCAACGAACATGATATTCTCCACCAGTGAGTGGAGAGTGAGATCTGACTCTCACACGAACTCTGGTGTCCCTTTTCTGACCACGTCCCCTGGATGGGGAGGCCTGGCGGCACTCAGAAGAAGGATAGCAAGTTACCAAGAAGAGACTCGATATTCTAAGAGCATATATAGGGGGAGGGGGTCTCCCTCAATCACAGACATAGGGGAAGGGAGAAGGGGGGAAGTAGGAGGGAGGGAGGAATGGGAGGAAACAGGGGAAGGGCTAACAATCAAGATGTAATATGAATAAATTAATTTTTAAAAAAAAGAAAGGTTACAGAAATCCTTGCTTTTTTTTCTTTCTTCTTCCTCTTCCACTTGCCTTTGTAAAACATTAGGTAGGAAACAGACTCACTATAAATGTATGGATCCTTCAAACGTGTTTCCCAAAATGACAAAGAGGAACCGGTTACAGTGGAGGAGATACTAAGAGGGAAATGCCCTCCCCTAGAGGAGAGAAGAGGGGAAAGGGAGGGGTGGAGGGGTGGGAGGGGGAGGAATAGGGAGGGGTGGAGGGGTGGAAGGGGGAGGAATAGGGAGGGGTGGAGGGGTGGGAGGGGGAGGAATAGGGAGGGGTGGAGGGGTGGGAGGGGGAAAGACATAAGGGAGAAAGCTGCAGAAACAGACAAGGAGCATCTCTTAGGCATTTGAGGGTCTTATCTACCTGAGCGTGATAAATACCATTTCCTCAGCACTCAAAGACAGCCGTGGCCTCCATGACTCCATAATACTAGGGAGCAAGGAACAGTCCGGTATTAAAGAAGAAGAACACACTCCTATTGGGAAACACCATCCCTGCCAACCCTATTGTTCCATGTGTTTGGGGCTCTTTATAAAGCACAAGAGTGGTTGGTATAGTACAGTCTGTAACTGTCAGGCTAAGACATAATAGATGGTGTTGTTCGGGTGACTTTGTGTTTTGATGTGCACTGTGGATGAATGCCTCTGTCCTCTATAAATCCACATGTTAGAACCCCAGTGCCCAATATGCCTGTAATTGTAGTGAGTGTTTTGTTAAGGTTAAATGAAATGGGGTCCTGATGCAAATGTATCTGGGACACGTAAGACGTAACACCGAAGGACAGTGGCTGTGGTTGGGTTGGTATAGTGCTTGCCTGACACACACGCAAAGCCACAGCTTGATCCATCAACACTGGTTTTTACAACTGGGCATGAGCGCATGCCTGTAACCCAAGTACTTGGGAAGTAGAGGCAGATCAGAAGGCCAAGGTCCTTATCAACCACAAAGTGAGTTTGAGGTAAACCTAGGATACAGGAGGCGCTACCTCAAATAACAAATAAATAAATAAATAAATAAATAAATGTATGTGGTGAGAGACACCAAAGATCTCTCTCCCTGTTCCTGGAAAGTAGCAATGTCACCCTAGTGAGTGAACTTGAAGCGCCAAGCAGTGGCTTCTGATAGAATGGATTTTGGTCTGCTATGATCTGTACTTGCTTGGGGCCAGATAGCTCCATTATCCTTCGGACATGAAAATATCTAGTCTATGTGTGTTTCACCATTGAATTATGGGAAATATGGGAACAGTAGGGTAGCCGTGCACACAAGCTAAGAGAACAGGCTCGGCAAGAAACCTATCTGATTGCTCACACATTGAGTCAGGACTCCCAGCCTTCAAAACTGGAGAAAAAAAAAAGCATACCATTGTTTAAGCCAGGCACTTGATAGGAATCCACTACAGCAGGGCCTACAAAGACTTCGTGCTACAGCTGGAAGGAATGTTGAGGGTCACTAACAAAGAAAACTTATCATTTTCTTTCCATTTTAACCTTTAGATAACTATTCACATGTCCTTTTAGTTCGCCCCTGAAGATCTTATAAGTTGATATTCTCAGTCATCCACTCAGGATGTGCACCATTGTCCATGACATCCATGAACACACGCAGTGCTATGGCAGATCACAGAACACGCACAATAAACACACGGCACAATCCCCAATTATAAAGGGAGCGTTAGGTGGAGTAAGTTGCTAAAAATATGAAAGTGCTGAAAAGAAATCTTGCAAGACAAAAGTTTGCTTTAATCTTCATGTGGGTCGTGCTGGCCTTCTAAACACTGGTGGATTGAAGACACGAGAAAAGGCATCTGAATACTGCAAGCAATGCACAGCTGTAGAATGTTTAAATTTTATTACATTTAATTTGTAAAAAATGTATCTGTGTGGGAAAGGGGGTGTGTCCATGGCATACAGAAGTCAACCTGTGGCCACTGGTTCTCTCCTTCCACCATGTGGCTCCTGGGAATAGAACTCAGGTCAGCAAACTTAGAGGTAAGTAAAGCCTTCACCCATTGAGTCATTCCCCCAGTCCCTGCGACTTAAGGGCCCAGAGACAGTACGGCAGATAACAGATGAATAAACAGGTATGACAGTCGGGGTATTTATGTGTGTTGATAGGATGAAGCCCCCACCTACCTGCTCTGACAGGGACCAGTCACCGAAGACCTTAACCTGGCCTTACCAAGTCTGAGTGTTGGAATACCAAGGTCTGTGGCCTAATAAATCGGGAGCTGTGCCTCAGGCCTCCTGGAGGTGACCAGATAAGGGAAACCGCTGCCCCCATGAGCAATCTCACTATGCTGCTGTTCTCAGTTCTAGCCATCTGTGCTAGCTAAAGGTCTCTGTCACTCTGCGAACGGCACCTGAAGTCCCATCGGCCCATGTGCTTTGCCAAGCCAAGTGAGTCGAGGAACCCATCATCTGTGGAAATGCTGAGATCCAGACCAAATGCGATTTGTTCTGCTTCAGCATTTCCTCAAATGACTCCATTAGGGGATCGCTGTGGCTCAGGGCTAATTAACTCATAATGGGTGCAAAGCATCCTGGGATACCAGCCCAGAGGGTGTCAAGGGATCCTGGGCCTTCTGTGTACATCCTGACCCTCCTCAGGATGACAGTACACATTCAGTTATATCCAGTTACAACGGGGCACGGAGAGCAAACTAAGCATGTGGGAAGTCTTTTTTTATTTTATTTTATTAATTTATTCAGATTACAGCTCAATTGGTTTTTTTTAGAGTATATCAAGTTCTTTTTTTTATTTTTTATTAATTTATTCTTGTTATATCTCAATGGTTATCCCATCCCTTGTATCCTCCCATTCTTCCCTCCCTTCCAGTTTCCCCTTATTCCCCTCCCCTATGACTGTTCCTGAGGGAGATTACCTCCCCCTGTATATGCTCATAGGGTATCAAGTCTCTTCTTGGTAACCTGCTGTCCTTCCTCTGAGTGCCACCAGGTCTCCCCCTCCAGGGGAAATGGTCAAATGTGAGGCACCAGAGTACGTGAGAAAGTCATATCCCACTCTCCACTCAAGTGTGGAAAATGTTCTGTCCATTGGCTAGATCTGGGTAGGGGTTTAAAGTTTACCGCCTGTATTGTCCTTGGCTGGTGCCTTAGTTTGAGTGGGACCCCTGGGCCCAAATCTGCCTAACATATTGTTCTACTTGTAGGTTTCTAGGACCCTCTGGATCCTTCTACTTTGCTATTCTCCCATGGTTCTCTCATCTAGAGTCCCAATAGGATGTCCTCCCCTCTGTCCCAGTTTCCTGGTAAGGGAAGGCTTTCATGGGACATGCCCCTTGGGCTAGTATGCAGATATAAGTGAGTATATACCATCTGAGTCTTTTTGCTTCTGGGTTAACTCACTCATTATGATAATTTCTAGATCAATCCATTTATCCACAAATTTTGGGAATTCCTTGTTTTTAATAGCTGAGTAGTATTCTATAGTGTATATGTACCACAGTTTCTTTATCCATTCTTCTACTGATGGACACTTAGGCTGTTTCCATGATCTGGCTATTATGAATAAGACTGCTATGAACATGGTTGAGCAAATATTCTTGTTGTGTGCTGGAGCATCTTCCACTCCTTGGAACAGCTCAATTGTTATACCATCACTTGTATCCTCCCATTCCTCCCTTCCTCCTGCTTTCACTCTATTTCCCTCCCCTAGGTCTATGACTGAGGGGGACCTCCACCCCCTTTATATGGTCATAGGCTATCAAGTCTCATCTTGGCAGCCTGCTTGTTCTTCCTTTGAGTGCCACCAGGCCTCCCCACCAAGGGGAGGTGGTCAGATATGGAGCACCAGAGCTCATGTCAAAGTCAGTCCTGGCTCTCTACATAACTGTGGAGAATGTCCTCCATTGGGTAGATCAGAGTAGAGGTTCAATGTTTACTATTGTATTGTCCTTGGTTAGTGCAATAGTTTGAGGAGAACCCCCTGTGCTCTAATCCACCCATCACGATGTTCTTCATGTAAGTTTCTAGGACCCTCTGTGTCCTTCTATTTCCCCATCTCCTATATTTCTCTTACCTAGAGTCCCAGTAGGATGTCCTCACATCTATCCCAATCTCCTGGTGAGTGAAGAGTTTCATGGGATGTGCCTTTTGGGTTAGTGCCCAATTATAAGTGAGTATATACCATGTGAGTCTTTCTGCTTCTGGGTTAACTCACTCAGTATGATTATTTCTAGTCCCATCCATTTGTCCACAAATTTAAGGATTTCCTTGTTTTTAATAGCTTAGTAGTATTCCATAGTGTAAACATAGCATGTGGGAAGTCTTAAGAAGTGAATCCTGATTCTTGCTAGAGCTGTTGGGTTACTAGTTCAGCATGGAAGGCCTAACAGATCAGTAGGGTTTACATTCTCTGTCAGCCACATCCTGGCATGTGGCTTTGGTGACATCACTTCAGTGACTACAGAGGATAAAGGCAGTGCCCTCTTTGGGTGGATTAAATGACATAAATGGATACACAGGACCCAAGTCTTCGATGTCTGTTTGTTTCTTCCCATCCCTGAAAGAAGCAGAATGGCATTTAGATTCCTGAAATAAAACTGGTCTTTCTGTTATCTGTGGAAGGACTCGGTGTTTGGGGGGCTGTCTTGTTCTGAGCGCTTCAAGTCAGGGGCCACATCAGGCATGTACAAAAGAGTTCAGAAACGTCTCCTGCTAAGAATCAAGTCTCTACATGTGTCTGGCTTCCAGGGCCAGGCCTGAGCCATCAAATCTAGGTCGGAGGAGTGCATTCCCCTTTGAAGATGCCAGTACCTCTGGAAAGATAAAGCAGGTGGCCCCGTGCCCACCACACAGCCCCTGGGATGGGGGCTGCTCTATTCACTGAGAAGCTGTTTTCATAATTTTCTCTGGGCTTTATTGTGAGCACTTGACACAAGCTGTGCCCCTAGGGGGAGGACCTGTTCATGGCAACCACATCTTGGTCCTTCCTTACCTCCAGCTCAGAGTTTGGCTCCCAAGTTCTCAAGATAGCAGAGGTAGCATGACTTGACATCAGACCTTCCCTTTAGATGCAGATGGTGCCTTCTTTGTAAGGATGGCGCCTGCTGTGAAGGCTGCTACTGAGTCTGCCACTGAGGACATTCACACATAACCACAGCAGCGTGATTTGAAGAGCCCCTTCATTTTTTTTTTCAAATTAATAAAGTAGCTGCACAAAAAACAAATAGAAATTAAGGAAAACCATGTATTGTGTTTTTAATGTGAAATGTTATCCCATAAGCTCCTGTGTACAAACACTTGGTCCTCAGGTGACAGGAGCCTTCCTGGAGGAAGTGCAACACCTAGGGCAGGCTTTGAGGATTTTTACAGCCTGGCCCCATCTCCTATCTGTTCTCTTTCCGGTTGTGGACACAGCACTTCTCCTGCCATGCCTTCTCCCTCCATAATGGAACTACAGACTGAAATAAACCCCTCCTCCTTGAAGCTGCTTCTTGTCGGGTCACAGGGATAAGAAAGGCAATCAATAGACCCTATGGGAAGACAACAGCTATCTTCCCTTTACAGCCTGAAGTGGAGGAGCAATGACAGAGCATGGCAGGAGGGACAGTGTCCCCAAGACACAGGCAGTACCTGCAACAGCAACCATGTTTGGAGAAGGGATCTTGGTGGGTGAGGTCAAGGGGGTTGAGATGAGCGCCTCCTGGATAAGCCACATGGGTCAGCAGCTCAGTGCAAAGTGACATTACAGGAGACAGAAGAGGACAAGGCACAGACATAGAGAAGGCCATAAGAAGTCAGGGGCTGATGTAGAGCCTCATGCCAAATCTCAGGAGCAACTTAAAGGACCCCTGGGGACACCGTCCATCACAACAGGGAAGGTGTGGAGCATACGCCCGTTACCACACTGGGTCAACAGTCAGGAAGCAGAGAGAGGGCAGGAGATGGGGCCATGCTACAAAACCTCAAGGCCTGCCCCGAGGGACGAACCATGGAGAGCCAGACACTGGAGGAGGCGGGAAGGCTCTTCTGGTGCCCTCCGAGGCAGTGCAGCCTTGTGACACTTTGACTTTGGACTTCAGCCTCCAGAACTGTAATGCAGTAACATGCTACTATCCTGAGCGCCCTAGTTACAGTCATCCCCCAGCACCATCATGCCTTAGCACACAAAGTGTATGTAGCACAGGGCAGTGTATGTTGGCTGCCCTCTCTAGGCTTGTCCCTAACACATAAAAGGACAGGGCAAGCTCAAGCAGATCCAGGATTTATTGCTAAAATTTATCCTCTCTGGCAAACCCCTAGAGATCACGGTCTCTTACAAGACAGCTTGAGTGGGAAGAAGATCTGGGGAGAAGCTACATAAAAGAAAGTTCCAGAAAACTCAGGGCTTACCCCTTCCCTCCCCACCTAGCACTAGCTCTACTTAGGGGAAGTCCAGTTTCTGGGTTATCTGTCCTCTACAGGGTTTCTATAGTGATCTATAGACTATTTCAAAACACAAGCACCTGTCATAACAGGGAAGGAAAAAGGTTGTGCTGGAAAGAGGCAGCCATGGACCTTCCCTACTGCCCACCTTTATTGGGAGGGGAAGTGTCAGGTATTTTTGTGGGCACGTTTGTTTCCTGGGTCAGCCCTAGCTGCACAAGAACACTTTTAGTGAATACAAATGAAATCTTTAACCTGTCAATTTATCACTTAGCTTTATGTAACAGATGTCTGCACATCAGTTGCCTGCACAATATCAAAGCACACATGACAGGAGCATGGACATCCAATTCACCTTTTTTAAAAAAGCTAGTTTGATATGTGGCATTTTTTTTTTGGTTGCATAAAGATTTGGCCAATGCCTGCAAAAGACCAGAGATGATAGTGATAAGAATAACGTCTATGGCATCATCACTACTGAGCACTCACCAAGTGTGAGGTGCGCTGTGCTGAGCATCTAAGAAGTGATAGTTCATTGAATCCTTCCCCAAACATGGCCAGATGAAAATTAAGAGGATGACCTTGTAAATTGGTTAAACAGGGCTCAGAGGGTTTTGAATGATTTATCCCAGCTCATGGGCTACAGAACTGGGATTCTGCCAGGTTTCTCTGCCACAAGGCCTGTGAAAGTCACACCATGCAAGCTTTCCTAGTCTTGGTGTTCCAGTTAGAATACAAGGTTCTGGCTGCAGGACCAGGAGGAGTGGCCACAGAATCATACCATCCAGGCCCACATGCTGCTTTAATAGAAATGTGAGTTGGCCTTAGGATAAGTTAACCGAATACCAAGTTAATGGGATGTGTATACATTTGTGTGCATATATATGTATGTGCTTATATGTATGAATATACATGGATGTGTGTATGTGTATACATGCATGCATTGTGCAATATTCATTGTGTATTGTGACTGTGTGTATATTTGTGTGTACATACATGTATGCTATGTGTACTGTATGGTGTGTGTGTGCATGTGTGCATACTTGTGCTCACGTGCTCATTGTCTGATGGGGAGAGAAGAGGGTGTGGCACAAGCTGTAGTAACCAGTTATCCAGAAGAGTGGCCGGAGGTGGTGTGGCTACTTAAACTCTGGGCTCTGATCCTAAAGTATCAGTTCTCAACCTGGGGGTTATGGCATTATGATTCATAACAGTAGCAAGATTATAGTTATGAAGTAGCAATGAAAATAGTTTTAAGGCTGGGGGTCCCCTGTGGAGAAAGAGGAACACTCCTTCATTGCTGATGGGGATGCAGACTAGAGCAGCCACTTTGGAAATCTCTCTGGAGCTATCTCAGAAAACTGAGAATAGGGCTTCCCCAAGACCCAGCTATCCCACTCCTTGGAATATACCCAGAAGATGCTCCAGCATACAACAGGGACATATGCGCAACCATGTTCACGGCAGCCTTATTCATAATAGCCAGAACATGGAAACAGTCTAAGTGTCCCTCAGTAGAAGAATGGATAAAGAAACTGTGGTACATTTACATTATGGAATACTACTCAGCTATTAAAAAACAAGGAATTTCTGAAATTTGTAGACAAATGGATTGAACTAGAAATGATCATAATGAGTGAGCTAACCCAGAAGCAGAGAGACTCAAATAGTATATACTCACTTATAACTGGACACTAGCCCAAGGGGCGTGTCTCATGAAAGCATGGAAGTCTTCACTTACCAGGAAAGTGGGATAAAGGTGAAGACATCCTAAGGTGAGAGAAATACAGGAGAAAGGGAAATAGATGGATCCAGAGGGTCCTAAAAACCTACAAGAAGAACACTATGATTGGCAGATCTAGGCCCAGGGGTTCTGCTCAATCTATGGCAGCAACCAAGGACAATACGTGCAGTCATCATCAAACCCTACCCAGATCTAGCCAAGGGACAGGACACTCTCCACAGTTAAGGGGAGAGTGGGGACTGGCTTTCACACGAACTCTGGTGCCCCATATTTGGCCATGTCCCCTTGAGGGGGAGGCTCGATGGCACTCGGAGGAAGGATAGCAGACTGCTAAGAAGAGACTTGATACCCTAGCATCATATTCAAGGGGAGGAGGTCCCCCTCAGTCACAGTCATCGGAAAGGGGAATGGGGTGAAAGCAGGGGGGAGGGAGGAATGGGAGGATGCATGAGATGGGATAGCAAATGAGATGTAATATGAATGATTTTATTTTTCAATTTAGAAAAGGTTGGGGGTCCCCACAACATGAGGCGCTGTATTAAAGGGTCACAGCATTACTGAGGCTGGGAACCACCATCTAAAAGGAAAGCACTGATGATAATAAAAATGAATTTATATCCCACATTAGGTTTTACCTAAATGTCTCCTCTGACATTGCTGCTATGCAGGAGAAGGATAAGAATGAACTGTATGTTTTCAAGTAAAGGTGCCTGCTCAGTGAGGACAAAGGGTAAGCACCTGCTCAGTGAGGACACAGGGTAGGTGCCTGCTCAGTGAGGAGGGCACAGGGTAGGTGCCTGCTCAGTGAGGAGGGCACAGGGTAAGCACCTGCTCAGTGAAGACACAGGGAAGGAACCTGCTCAGACACAGAGAAGTGGTCTGCTCAGACTTAGGGCAGGCATAACCTGCTCAGACATGGGCCAGGGATTTTTTTAGACACAGGTCAGGGTCCAGTCAGAAACAGACTAGGGTCTTTCTCAGACACAAGGTAGGGATCTGCCCTGGTACAGTGCAAGCATCCAATCAGACACAAGCTGAACTTCCAGCAGAGGCAATGCTGGGGTTAGTTCCTTACAACCAACTCCTTCTTAACGTCATGGGTCATAGGGAAGCAGACAGCAGGCAGGCACTGGCTCCTCTGGACGACTGTGTGAGGCCGAGCCAAGGAAGCAGGAATGCAATACCCAGCAGTCACATGTTCCTTTAACCCAGCAAATCAAAGAGCACTGATGCTTCTGTCTTACAGGATTTTGCAGACTCTGTGTCCCAGCTGGTCACACAGAAGTTCCGTGAACTGACAGTCGGCCTGACATCTGTGTATGCCCGCCACAAAACACTGGCAGGAATCGTCATGACCAAAGGTAACACCTCTCTTTTTTCCTGTGGGGATTTTATCTCCACAGAAAGAAATGTTAATATTAACCAGGTCCCAGGAGTCAAGGGATGCTTCCTACCACAGGAGATGGACGAAGGACGACACTGTAAAATACAAAGACACCAACGGCCGCTGTTACTACCAGAAAACCACACTACCAAGATTGTGATTTTTTTTTAATATTTCTCTTGATTTCTATAAACTTCATAAGGTGTTTTTGCATACCCCACTTTCCAGAGTGATGTGGGCATTTGTAAAAGCTGGAATCAGAGGCCAGGCTACCACATCAGTCACTTGAAGCTGATAGATTAGGAGGTGCCTGCTTCTCTGTCACCTCTAATGCACCTAAGATGAGTGACTGATGAGACCTCTTATTCAGAATGAGTTTGGCACATGAGTCCCCGTACGTACAGCGGAACGATAGAGCCAGCTTGTACAAAAGAAGCCGGGTGCGGAGGTAGACTGTCCAACAGACGCTGGCCGTCAAAGCATCTTCTTCTCATGCCGAAGGATATCTGTGAGCCCCTTACAGTGCACACTCTATCCATGCATTCCCACCAGGGGAAGGCTGTGAGAAAGGCAAGGAGGGGACATCAAAGGCTCATGAGAGGACACAAAGAAACAAAGAGGTGACATGGTGTGGACAAAAAGGGACACAAGAGATAGCAAGGGTATATGTGAATCCAGTCAGGACACAGTGCACAGCAGATGCAGAGACACAAAGGAAGGACATGGAGAATACAAGAAGACATAGGAGCACAAGGACACCCTGGATGACATTTCCAAGCATCTGCCCCCCAGGGTGCTTTAAGTTTCTCCTGCTGGGGTGTAAACTACTGGGTGAAAGTCTTCCTTCTTACTCAGCGCCTGGTTCCACTCTGCTCTCCAAGGTGGAATTCCACTGTAGAAAACAACAGAAGAGCAGGCAGCAAACAGTTGACCTGATAGGAGGTTGGTGCTACTGCACGCCTGGTGGGGGGAAATGATGACTGGATTTGAACAATCATGTTCCTGAAATTTTCTAATTACAAAACGAATATAGCTAATCAGCTGGTTGTGTGAATTCAACCACTGTTTTCATCGCCAAAGTAGACAACAATTATCACAAAATAAAAACTATTTGGGAGCGATGAAAGGTTCATACTCACATGTTGATTTGCATAGGTAGGCAACTTCCAGGGCTGAAAAACACCATCCATCTGGTGTACAAAATTATGTACACTTTTTTAAAAATGAAAAAAAAAAAGAAGTCAAATGATTGTCATAGTTTCCCTGTCACTCTAGATACTTCAATATTCAAGAGCAATGGAGCAGGAAAACACTGTAGACCCAGCACGGAGGGCATGATCAGCCTTTCCAATTCCCGCTTCTCAGCAAAGTGGAAATTGCAATGCTTCCTCACGCTGTAATTTGTAAGATAAAGCACATCAAATGCTTTGGAAGGTGAAAATCACTTTATAAACACAATATCCTGTTCTGAGGTGAAGCAATTCACTTTTTTCAATGATATCATTGCATGTGGTGTCATGTATAAGCCTGGGCCACTGTGAGGGCTGCTGCCCCTCCTTTCCCACATTAGATGGCATCTGCCCATGAAAAACAGGACTTGTCCTAACTCCAGGACTGAAGTAACGCTTTCCAGGATCATCACCACTAGGTCCAGTCTTCGATCCACCCAGCCACTAATCCTCTTTGCACTCATCACCATGCCACATGAAAAGACGCAGCCTCCCACTCGAAGTCTTAAGGAAAGACAATCCAGCTCCAGTTCCAGCTAGCTCTGTGACTCAAAGCCGGGTACCTGGTCTCTCTAGGACTTGATTTTCTCACTTGTAAAAATGAGTCTAACTCAAGGAATACCTAGGTTAAGTGTGTGTTTTTACAATATGCCTGGAATGGGGCTTGCTGGTTAGGTTCTACTGTCAACTTGACACAACCAAGGCATAGCTAGAATCTTTTTTATGATTTTATTGATTTATTGAGAAGTTAATGTGATATATTTTAATCATATTCTTTTCTCTAATCCAACTCCTCCAAGAGCCTCCATACCCGCAACTTTATATTTGTGTTCTCTCCCTCTCTCTCTCTCTCTCTCTCTCTCTCTCTCTCTCTCTCTCTCTCATCTTTCTCTCAAAAAAGTCATACACACACACACACACACACGCACACACACACACGCACACACACACGCACACACACGCACACATACACACACGCACACACACACGCACACATACACACACACACAAGAAAACCTAGAGTGTGAATTGTGTTGGCCAAGAGTCTTAATGGAGGATTGTGTAGATCAGGTCATCCTGTAGGATTGCCTGTGTGAGACTGTCTTGATTTTTAACCTGGAAGACCCAGCCTACTGTGGGTGGCAGCACTCCCTAGACAGGATTCCTGAACAGTATAAAAGACAAGAAGTTTAGATGACAGCGAGCAGGTAAGGAAGCAGGCCTCACACACGTAGGTCTCCCTACTCTTTACTGTAAACGTGATGCCATTAGCTGCCTGAGTTTCCGCCTTTACCTCCCCTCAGTGATAGAGTACAACATGGAGTTGTAAGATGAACAAACCCTTTCTCCCATAAGCTGATGTTTGCTAAGATAGTTTATCACAGTCAAAAAAAAATTAGACTGGAACAAAGTCCTAGTCCATGGTAAGAAACGTACAGTGCTCAGCAGTGGCCATGCTATCTTTAATGCACAAGTTATTGGCTGAGTGCCAACCATGCAAGGTTCCAGGGAAAAAGCAAAAATTAAATTGACCAAGTGCCTACTTTTGTGAATCTGATATTTAACTAAGGGATGTTTCATTAAAAAAAAAAACATAAAACCAACACAAAATAACCCTGAGAGTCTCAGAACACACAAACATACCATTGGCAATTTTTGAAAATGTAAAGTGCCTCATAGGTTTCTGCCACAGGTTCCAGGACAATTCAGCAGGAAAGATAAAATAGGCAGGCAGACAGACAGACAGACAGACAGACAGACAGAGAGGCAGGCAGGCAGGCAGACAGGCAGACAGGCAGGCAGGCAGGCATCAGGCATATCTCTTTTCTCTTGTGCAATTTGCCCAAGTCTAAAAGTCTGGGTGAGTATGATCCTATGAGTTAGTATTCAACAGTTCCTGGCTCTGAATGTCTTTCCACTCTCACAGGAAACTCAAAATGGCAGTTTTTGGAAGCTTTTCTGAGACTTTATATAGAAAGCAGCCATGTTTTAAAAGTGCTTATGAAAAGATAGCACTTCACTTTGCCAGCAAGCATACTGTTTCCTACACAGGTGCCTGGTATGTTCGTGTGAACTAAATTCATGACATGAGAGGGTGTTTACACAGCACGGCTTTATCACTGGCCGTCTGTGGACCCTGAGTAACAAGTGCTGGAATTCGCCTTCCTGTTGTAAAGGGAATAGTTAATCAGCTCTGATTTAGAAGCAGTTGTAAGGGAATGTGCAAAGTAATGAATAGAAATATTGGTAAATACTCATTTACTTAAATCTGATGTGCCATGTAATCTTAATTCCAGTCCAGTTATTCAAACAAATGCCTGAGGAATTCTAGGAGACAGTGGATTGTGTGCTATACCAATTACAATGCAATAAATTAAACTGATTCTAAAATAAACTTCATTCAACTTTAACTATTTGCAGAAGGAATATTATTTTTTAGCCATTATGAGAAATACAACTAGGAAAATATATACTTATGAACAGATATTTTTCAACTGATATCTAACTAGCCCAATCACATTCAAGTAGGAAAGAACTTATGAAAAAAACTAATATTTCCAATTTCATCGTTCTCCTTACTCTCAGAAGTAGCCCTTTCTACCCAATAGAATTTGTTTTATTACTACTTTGATAATTTCTACATGCACAAAATGTATTTTGATCCTATTCATCCATAACTCCTCCCATTCCCAACTTCATGTCCATATTTTTGTAACCCACTAAGTCCAATACATGCTACATATATATGCATGGGTATATGGCTACCCACAGAAGTGTGCTCAGTGTACCAGGAGCCACACCCTTACAGTGAACTAACACTCCCTCTCCCAGAAGTCATCGACAGTTAATAGCTCCTCAGCTGAAGTGGGGGCCCATGAGCACCTCTCTACTGCGTGCCAGAATGCTATTTAGCTTGATCTTGTGCAGGCCTTGTGCACAGCTGCTATGACTTTGTGAGTTCGGCAGTCCTGTCATGTCAGAAGGCCAATACTATATTGGTTCTACATTTTTGTATCTACAATTCTAGATAATATCTATGAAGCATGCTACTGTAATCTGATGCTCCTTCATTTGTGATTTTTGTAGTTATAACTTTATGACATTACTAAATACTTGTCACTTTATTCAATTTGGGTTGTACGGCTTCTTATTCTGGTAGTTTAGCCTGGTGGCACCTCAGCTTTTTACTTACTAGACAAATTCTCTCAATTTTAATTTTTAATAATAAGATCATAACTGAGAGAAGCATGGGAGAATGGAGAAATAGAAGGATCCAGAGGGTCCTAGAAACCTACAAGAAGAACATTTATATTCTAACAAGTCTTCTAAATTTTTAGTACCCTAAGAGTTGAAAAACTATAACCCATGTTGCAAAACCAGACAGTTGTAAATATAATCATCATAGGGCCAGACTGAGACCTTGAACTACATTTCATTCTTGACCAACACAGTTCTTCCCAGATCAAACATCTGTCTAGTCCAGGTCACACAGGTTGTCACTTCTGTCACTAGCTCAAAATCATGTCACTTGTTTAATTCATGTCCATAGCTAGACCTTCTCACATAGACTTTTCAAGTTATGTATCCTTTTCCCA
>OU015749.1:3107788-3125320 GCA_907169655.1 Acomys percivali | reverse complement strand
CCCTCATGGGATTACATCATCATATTCCCTCTTGGTATTACATCATCTTCCTTCTTGGGATTACGTCATAGTGAATCCCAAGCCCTGGACATTTTGGAAGGAAAATGTATGAGTGCTGTCAGAATAAAAAAAAGCAGTGGCATGGTAGTGGCGCACACTTTTAATCCCAGCACTAGGGAGGCAGAGGCAGTTGGATCTCTGTAAGTTCGAGGCCAGCCTGGTCTACAGAGCGAGTTCCAGGAGAGCTAAGGGGCTACAGAGAGAAACCTTGTCTCCAAAAAAACTGGAAAAAGCGTTCATTATTAACACACTCAAACCCAAACACCGGTTCAAATTTGGCTCCATGAAGACCTAACAGCAACCTGCTTGCCCACTAGGATTTCTGCCAAGCAAGCTAGTGTTCTCAGCACAATCGTCTCGCCCAGTCAGAGAGAGACAAGCATATGCCCTGAAAGCATCTTTTTATAATTTCTATTTCATTTTATTTTTGCGACAAGGTCTCATGTAGCCCAGGCTGGCCTTACGCTAACTATGTAGCCAAGGATAACCTCTTCTGCTACTTCTGATGCTCCTGCCTCCGTCTCTCAAGTGCTGGGGTAACGGACGTGTGCTGCCGTGCCCAGGTTAAGTGGTGCTAGGGGTTGAACACAGGGTTTCCTACCAGCACTCTGCCAACTGAGCTTCATCCTCAACCCATATTTTTCTCTCTTTAAAGAATGATAATGAAGACCGGCAAGTGGTGGCACATGCCTTTAATTCCAGCACTCGGGAAAGAAAGGCAAGCATCTCTCTATGAGTTCGAGGCCAGTGTGGTCTACAAAAGGAAGTCCAGAACAGTCAGGGCTCTGTTGCATAGAGAAACCCTGCCTTTAAAAACAAAAACAAAAACAAACAAAAAAAAATGATAATGGGTCTTTGATTAGAGAATTGTTTCTAACAAGTGACTTGCTAAAGGATGTTATCAGATATGTAATTACCGTAGTTACTCTAATAAGTGCCATGCTGATGTTTAGGAAGCTGGGCTTAAGGGCTTAGTCATAAAGTCAGCACCAGCATTTAAGCTCGCCAACCTCTGAAACATGAGCACTGAGGAAAATGGTCACCATGGTGTCTGGTGAACCAACAGAGTCAGGGGTTGGTTCTTTGTAGGATTCCCTGACTCCTTTGGGATCCTTGTGTTTGCAAATCTCAACGTGAGATAATCTGCCCCCACGGGATTAGTAGTTCCTTTTTTCAAATTGCTTACCCAATCCAATGATAAGAGACTTTTTTTTTGTTTTTACTTTGCATGTGTGCATGCGTGCATGTGCGTGCGCGTGCGCGTGCGCGTGCGTGTGTGTGTGTGTGTGTGTGTGGTTTTGGGTATGTTTGTTTTGATTTTTTGAGACAGAATTTCTCTATTGTCTCCACTCCCGCACTCTCAGGTGTCCACAGGTCTGTTACGCCCATCATCACAAGTCTTCTTTCCTGCCATGCCAGCCTCCTTACCTGGCCTCTGAATGTGTGCTGATAACACAGCGTCCAGGACCTGGAAACATGGGACAAGTTGTATATCCTCACTTCCTGGAGAAATTCCATATACATCATGTGGCTAGAGATAAATGAAAATAGTTAAAAATGTGCCCTTGATATTATCAATACCTCTTGTTGAATTTTCACTTAACCCATCCTCCAGAGCCAACTCATATTTACCTTTAAGATTCCCTTGAATTGCCCGCCTTCCAGCTTCTACAAACACTTTTGTTCCTGGGTGAAGAATACATGGTTTGTTATAAATACAAGCAACAACAGAACACGTAAATTTTCTTAGTGTTGCTCTAACTATGGGAGTCAGAGAAAAATATAAATAAATAAATATAATTATATGGAGATAAATATAATTACATGGGAATTCAAACAAATGTCACAACAATAACTAAAAATTATGGTGCTTAAATTTTTAAACTTTGCATAATTTTATTTAAATTATTTTTTTTTCCACACAAGGCAATGGAATTAGTTGATTTTAATATAGTTAAATTTACTGGGCCAGTGTCTCAAGCAAATAAAAACACAAAGTCATCTATGCTCTGGAGCCTCATGGACTCCTCCTACTCACACACTTCACTGTCCATTTCAGATATGTTGTCTGAAATTCACAAAGCACTGCCATGTAACTTATTGGACACACTAACAATATTTAGAGAATAAGAGCACAAGGAAATGGGGAAGTAGAATAGATAAGGCAGTGGTTGAAGAGAAGAAACAAGGTAGGAGAAGGAGCGCAGAGAGAAATAAGGGAGGAGGCCAGACCCACGGAGGGTGGGGCCAGAGGACAGAGGGCCTGCAGAGAAAAGAGAAACTGTGGGTGGGGCATCTCTGTGACAAGGCAGAGACATAAATTAGACTAGGCCTCTTGGAGGATATGAAGGGGACTAAAGCTGAGACTCCTAGTAGCAGAGGCCATGGAAACTGAAGAGGACGCCCTCTAACTAGACAGGACTCCTAGCGGAGAGAGGGAGCACCAACCCACCCACAAAAACCTTCATCCAAAACTTACCCTGTCTACAAGACATGCAGGGATAAAGATAGAACAAATAGAGCAGAGATTGAGGGAATGTCCAACCAATGCCTGGCCCAACCGAAGTGCCAGCCCATGGAAGAGAACCAACCCCTGACACTATTAACAACACTCTGAGAGGCTCCACCCAGCAATGGATCCAAACAGATGCTGAGACTCACAGCCAAACATTGGGCAAAGCACAGAGAGTCTAGTGGAAAAGTGGGGGGGAATGGGAAGGATAAAAGGGCCGAGAAGTGACAAGAGCACCGTAAGAAAACCAACAGAGCTGACTAACCAGGTCTCAGAGGGGCCAGTGGAGCCTGAAGCATCAACCAAGGACCACTCATGGACTGGACCTAGGTCCTCTACACAGAAGCCTGATGGGCAGCTCAGGCTTATGTGGGTCCACTAGTTAAGGGGAGCCAGGGCTACCTCTGACATGGACTCTGTTGCCTGCTTTTCGATCACTTCCCCCGATGGACTGCCTTGCCAGGACACAGGGGGAGAGGACGAGTTCAGGCCCATGGCAACTTGATGAGCTGGTGTGGGTGGGTAGGTGGGCTCCCCTTTTCTGAAGAATGGGGAGGGTGAATGGGGGAGGGAGGGTGGGACTGGGAGAAGAGGAGGGAGGGGCCTACAACCAGGATGAAGAGTGGATAAATAAAAAAAAAATTAATGTTAAGAAAAGAGCACAGAGGCAACTGACATCTTCCAGTTTCTATAGATGATCACCAGTTAACATGCTGCTGAAAGGAAAATCTTTCCACCAGAAGCAAAACTTTCTCTCAGTTCTATCCCAGTTATGCCTCTAAATCAGAAATGCCCAAGGCATGCATTTTTACATCATCCTGATTTTGAACTAATTGGAGAAAAGTTTAGACTGTGGAAACTGAAACTTTAGAAGAGACAAGATTTTATTGCAGGAAAAGCTTGAAAACAAAATAGATGTCAGCCAAATAATGGCCTGAAGTGGGAATAAAGGCAGACTATATTCTCCACAAAACTCTGAATACAGAGTGCAAAGATGCTGGGCACTCCTACATGTGAAACCGCAGTAATAAAATGGGGCTGTATGTGTGATCCCTGGGCTGATTACTAGTGAAGGTTTCCTATGCTAAGAGCCAAGACATTGTAAAAGAGCCCTTCTCAGGGGCCATGTGCAAACCGTATTCTGGAGTCATTAAATCCCGTGGACATGATACTGAAAAACAAAATCAGAATATATTATGTCACACACTCTTGGCAGTCTATGTATATGATAAAAAAATCTTCTCTGTCTGTATCTAATTTCTATAGTTTAGGGGCTTGCTTCTTTGACACATTGATATTATTTTACTCTTGGTTTTTTATCCTTTAGGAAACTGGTTGTTTTATTCCAGACTCAGATACAGTATTACAAAACTTGTATCCAAAAACTTGAAATAAAAACTATTTAACTCAGCCGGGCGTGGTGGTGCATGCCTTTAATCCCAGCACTCAGGAGGCAGAGGCAGGCAGATTGCTGTGAGTTCGAGGCCAGCCTTGCTACAAAGTTAGTCCAGGACATCCAAGGCTACACAGAGAAATCCTGTCTCGAAAAACAAGAAAAAAAATTATTTAACTCAATTTAAATGAATAAAGAGATTGCCTAGAGCTAGGTAGTAGTATACCAGAGAAATGTCTACTTAAGCTACTATAACAAAATATGCCTTCCTGGGAAGTCTATAGACAACAAAATCTGATTTCTTGTGGTACTAGAGGCTGGGAAGTTCAATAGCAAGGACATTGTGATTGCTGGCAAGTTTTGTAAATTGTAAATAAAACAACTGTAAAGATTCAGGTGCATTTATTTTGTACCTCACATCTAAATGTTAATCCATTTGACACCTGCATGGTGGAAGATGAAGATACAACGTTAGTTTTCAAGTGACTCTTCAGTTATGAGGTACTGTTGGCTAAGTACTCTTTACCCTCGTGTCTTGAAGTGATATTTTTACCAAGCTAAAGTCTCTTGTGTATTTTAGTCAACCTCTGTACTTCCTCTTTTGTTCCACTCTTCTCGCGTGCATCCGCTCCACTGTCATTTGTAACACGCCTTTGTCACCAGCATGCCATCTATCAGGGTTTGTCACCTACTTCAATCCTTTGCCCCGGTATTGTCTGGGTTTCCCCTACAGATTTCATTTCCTGGCTTAAATGAAGAATAAACTATATTGTAAGTAGATGTCTCGTCTAAATAAAGCAGTCTTGCTGTTTCTTGTAGAATCACAACCTTATAATCAGTTGAGAGAAAATTCACTGGGCCTTCATCTTCCTTAATCTAAGAATATGCAGTGTCTGTGTGCATTCTACTATTTTTTTGGTGGCCTTAAGTAGGGGGGTGTTTTATTTTTAGGGAGTGTCATGGCACACCTGTAGATTTCAGAGCACAACTTGCGGGAGTCAGTTCCCGCTCCACCATGTGGATTCGGAGGCTCAAACTCTGGGTGATCAGGCTTGGAGGCAAACGCCCTTAGCTGCTCGGTCCGCGTCCCCTGCTTCAAGCGCTGCTCGGTCCGCGTCCCCTGCTTCAAGCGTACAGCTTCAGCCCTCACAGTCCCTTTCCCTTGCCCTATTACCTTGTTTGTGGCTATGATAAACAGAGCTGTTTCCACTTTATCGTTTCCCTCTAGTGGCTATGTGTACACATGAAAACTATCGATTGGGGTGTGTGAGCTCTGCTCCCTCTCACTCTATTGGACTCTCTTTCGGCTTCCAGCAGTATTTCAGCTGGACTCTCCTGAGGGCGCCACACATGCAGTCATAGAATATCCAGACGGCGCTTGTATTACCTGCTCCGTTCAATTATTGCACCTCTACTTTCTTTCTCTTGCGCTGAGTAGTAGCTCCAACAGATACCAAATAATGGAGCTATATTGGGCATTCTCCTAGAGGCAGCAGAAATGCCTCTGAGGTTTTCCCATTAAGCCGTGTGTTTTATCGAGTGCAGGCTCCGTGTCTGTGACCATGATCCTCTTTCTGTGCTCTATTCTAAATCCAACCCATTCTCATATTTTACCTAAAGTCATAGCTTTGTCAGATGCTGTATCCGTGACCATGGTTATCTTTTTCTATTGTATTTTTTGAAGGTTTTGTTTGTTTGTTTTTTAAGATTAATAGGGTATTTTATTCTATTGTATTTTTTTTATTCTATTGTATTTTTAAACACAATCTATTTCCTCATTTCTGGGGGGAAATCTACCTTGTAATAATGAGCTATATTGTATGTTTAGTAAATAGTATTTTATTTAGAATTTTTAATTACTTATTTTTATTTTATGTGCAATGTCATTTCACCTGACCTGGGTCCTCTGGAAGAGCAGCCAGTGCTCCTAATCACTGATCCATCTTTCCAGCCCCCTAGAGTTTTTTTTTTTATTATTAATATCACTAACTGTGGTTTTTTTTCTTGTGTAGTCTCAAGAGTGTGTTTTCAACACAGTTATTTCTAAAATAGTCTGAGGCTTTTTCTTAGTTTCATGTGTTTCAGAACACAGTGTATATCCTTTAAGTCATCCAACTGATATTTTAGAGGTCAGTGGATCCAACAAACCTTAGATGAGTCTTTAGGGAGTAAGATCTTTCATTGCTTCTCTGTCTTTTTATAGAAATTAGCATTCTCCTGTTTTCTATGGTTCTTCCTCACGATATTCTATTGGATATTACTTTTACTCAAATTTAGTTTGTGCCTTCTTAGATTTATTTATTTCATTGAGTGTATATAAGCATTTTTGCTGAATGTATGTCTCTATACTTCATGTGAACCTGATGTCCAAGGTCAAAAGAGAGCATCAGAGTCCCTGAAACTGGACTTATCGATGAGCTTCCGTGTGGATACTGGGAACTGAACCTGGATCCTCTGGAAAAGTAACAAGTGCTCTTAACAACTGAGACATCTCTCGAGCCCTAAATCTGGGCCATTTTAAGAGAAAATGGGTTGGCCAAAACTCATGCATCAAGTGATGCATCCACAACGGTTTGGATTTTATACACAACATTGTCTGAGGAAGATGTTGCCAGTACCATACCCAAGTTCCTCCAGGGTTCTTGACTCTTGCATTGCTGCTCCATGCATTGGTTGGGAACAGCTCAATGCTCTGTCTTCTCCTGATATATGCCTTGGCCAAAGGAACCCAGTGCTCTTGGAATACCTGTCGCTGATGTGTGACACAGTGTACAAAACCTCATACCCTCGCCTCATAGTCAGACAGCCACATTCTGTCCTTCATATTTCAGAGTTTTCCGTCAGATCAGCCTCAGACTACAGCAAAACCTCTTCTTCACTCAGCTTCCACCCTCTCCTGAACTGCTATAAATTATTTCCTAGAATCTCCAGCTCAGCCTCGGCTTCTGGTAGCCTGACCTAAGACACGCAGTTTATGCAAAGCATCATTTATAGAGATTGTGGACACATCGGGGGTACACTCAGCTTTGAGGACCCTTTGCAATGGGCCGTTCACTTCACACCCTGGGAATCCAGGATTAACAAATGGGAAATTAAAGTATCACAAGGAGAACGGGACTCATTTTCAGGCAGTAATGGCTGGCTTCTGCTTACGCATGCCACCCCATACTCACCCGTGGGAGGCAAGAGTCACAAGACCTGAAGACTACTTCCTGCTTGAACACAGCAGGATCATCATCCGAGGATGAGTGAGGGCCACTGCATCTTACAGGACTGAAGACTCCTCTGGGGTTATTCTTTCCTTCTGTACTAGAACCACAGGATGAGAGACGTAAGGAAAACTTGCTTACTTAGAGGCTTCTGTTCAGCTTGTGTTTCTAGTAATTTCTTGCTTGTATTTTTTTTTTTTATATTGAACTCTATTTTCCAGTTCATAAGGGTACAATGCTATCAAGTCACTCTCTGTGGTACTTGAAGGGGGAAATAATGACAAAATATCTTCTGTTCTCCTCCAAATTGAGACTGCCAGCCTTGAACGTGGCTGGTCCTAATATAAGAATTTTTATAGTTTCCTTTTTCTATTATTATCATGTAATTCTTGAGCATCTGCTTTTCACTTCTTCCTGTTTTAATTGCCTCACCCTTTGTCGTCTTCTCCCTGAGTTCTCCTCTCTATCCGTCTCTCTGGCGTTTACCACTCCCCGGTGCTCGGTGTCTAGACGCCTGCCTGTCACCTCAGCCTCCCCTCTGCTCATGCTTCATGCTGCCCTGAACCCACTCAGGGACCACAATGCCGCTGTCCTGATCAAAAGGCTCACTGACAGCCCCACTGCCTAGTGTGTGAAGTCTAAGGGTAGCATTCAAGACCATCTGCCAGTAAGGTCCACTTGCCTTTTGAGCCTAACACCTATTGTTTTGAATAAAAATCTCCCACTAGTACCAAAATAAACTTTTCATGGAGAGAGAGAGAGAGAGAGAGAGAGAGAGAGAGAGAGAGAGAGAGAGATATCAGGCGTGTTCTCTATTCTATCCACACCTTGTGCGTTGTGTTCATTCTACCTAAGAAATGCTCCCTTTCAGGATCTTCTCAAACACTGACGTTCTACTGGAAGCTTCCTAAATATGATTGTGTGTGAGAAAGAGAGAGTGTGTCACACATAGGCATTCTCTCTCTCTCTCTCTCTCTCTCTCTCTCTCTCTCTCTCTCTCTCTCTCTCCCCTCATTTTACAGACTCTCTGTTTCTGTACTGTCTCCCTAAATAGATGCTACCAGGTAGGGCTGTGTCTTAAGTGTCTTATGTTCCCAGCGTTACTTACCTTGGTACTGGCACACTGTGGGCGAGATTAATGAAAAGTGAATCAGCAAATAAAGCATTTCTTGAGCCGCATAATTGTACTAAGTATGGCAGAGCCTGGAGTCAAGCAGCGTTAAGAATTAATGAGGGGCAAAGGGAAAGCAGCTCTATTTTTTTTTCCTACAGCTCTAATTTCCACAGAATCAAAAGAAGCCTGGGCCTCGGGAGCCACGGGGCCTACACTGGAAGGGTGGTCTGAGCTAGAGTCCATGTGTGCCAGCCAGCTGAATGCCGAAGCACTTTAAGGAAGAGTTAGAAATGTTACTTTGCGTCACTTGAAACACCTGCTTTAATGAAGCTAGAATCTGAAAATCCTTTCTCCATCAAGACAGTGCCCTCATTAACTGTTTCTCAACAGTCCACAGACCCTGTTAACTCTTTCAATTAGGAAATGGCTCCCAGGCATGCTGGGAGAGGCGATTAGCTGGGTTGCACTGCTCCCTGCTGACAAGTAACTGTCAGCTCCACCTGCAGGACCCCCAACCAGGAGGCAGCCCACCTGGGGAACAGCTGAGCCCAGAGGACCCCCTAGACCCCAGGGAAGGGTGTCAGCTGTGCTGTGTCGCTGTTTGCAGCTACTCCCACAGGTAGAAATCGTAAGGGGTTTGCTTGTGTTGCAAGTTCACTTTTCTCGAAGAGCAGTTGCTGGCTTGAGAAGTAAATGCATCCTCAAAAGATCACCAAGAGACTCAATCCCACCACGCAGGAGCAGACAGTAGAAAGACAGCCTGTCCTGGACACCTGAGTCCTTTTAAGACCTGGAAGTCACCAGAGGCCAGACTAGCAATGAAAGTGAGTAGGAGGAAGTGAGATTTTCTAATGAAGAAAGGGGCAGACCCGGCTGGGGAGCTAGCTGTCCAGGAGAGAAGGCCGCCCAGTCAGCTGTTGTGGAGGCTATATAGCTTGGTATAGCGGACTGACCCTCTCCTAACTGCAGACGGTGCAGACATACATTTCATTTGCCTCCTTCCCCGTTACGCCATCCCTCAGGATTCCCTGTGATCTCTCACAGCTCCACATACTCTTCTCTTCCCTCCCTATCTGGTCCCTGTTTTGTCCCACAAAAGAAGATCCAAGCTGGGGGTGGGGGTGGGGGAGTAGAGACAGAGGTCACTCAGGTCTCAGGATTTAGTTCTCAGTGGACCAAGCCTCAAGCTAGACATCTGTAAGAAGTACTCTCAGCACTGTTTGCTCTTGGAGAAGTAAATCTTATTAAAAATGGAAGTTCTGCTCCACTGGGGAGGGGCCCAATTTGCATATCGTCTCTTTAAAGAAATGGTTCATACATAAATTCATCAAAGAATGTAAGAGTCCAGTAAAAACTGGAAGCTAAGCCAGCACTCTGCTCGACCACAGGCCACACAGAATCCAAAACTCAGCAAACAGCAATGTGCACGCGCGCACACACACACACACACACACACACACACACACACACACAGAGCACAGAGAGAGAGAGAGAGAGAGAGAGAGAGAGAGAGAGAGAGAGAGAGAGTATAGGGCTGCTGAGCCTCCCAGTTTCATCCTCTTGACTTTCAGTTGCGGGGCATTGAAAATTGGATTTGTATCGGGCTCTCCAGCGGGGACTAAAGCAATCTCTCTAATTACACAGACTCCTAGGGAGCCCCTTCTTAGAGGATTTCATGGAAATTCTGGTTTCTGTCCTCAAGGTATTCGCCATGGAAGTGACGAGACCATGTATGTTCACACTCGTATCCGTGAGGGCAGGAGAAGGAATAATCTTTGATTTGTATTCTTTTGGGGGTCTCCTCAAATAGCAGTGGTCCCTGTAGTGATTCAAAGACGTTAAGTTTAGAATTTGTTTTCAAGGGTTCCAGCAACCCATTTTTGTTGACCAAAGTCCCTTTGGCTATGGGCAAGTGAGCATTATCTTGTGAAAAACAAGTCATGAAATGCTCAGCGCTTTTTTTTTTTTTTCTCCATGTTAGTACGGACTACTTGTCAACGCCTAGCAGTTGATCTAATTGGGAGCGGGGCAAGGTAAAAATTCGAAGATGGACAAATGGGGTAATGAAAAGAGTAGCCTCCATTTTATTGGCCAGAAACTGATTATACGGGGAGTTTTCTGTGCGGGCGGGCGGGCGGGCGGGCGCGCGCGATACGAGGGGGCAGGGTCAGAGGACAACCTTAGGCATCAGTCCTAACCTTCCATCTTGTTTGAAGTGGGGTCTCTTGCTTGCCACAGCAGGCTAGCTGCCCTACAAGCTCCCAGGACTTCTCCATCCTCACCTTCCCGTTCACTGTATGAGTACTGGGGAGCAAGAGCACCAAATTTACGTGGGTACTGGAGATTCAAACTCGGGTCCTTACATCTGCACCACAAGCAGTGTGCACACTGAGCCATCTCTCTGATACCTTGGAGAGATTTTTCAAGTGGCCGTTCAGTTAAGTGTGGCCTCAAAACTCCCCGCACGTGCCATGTATTGAGAGTATCTAAACATCGTTGATGATAACTGAAGGCGTTTCACAAACTGCCTCTGGCAACCCTGATGGAGCTGTTATAATTCCTTCCACTGGCCACAGGCAGAAGCTCACTTTCATAGTTCTATAAACCATTCCATAAAAAAAAAATGTATGCTTCTCAGGTTTTGTAAGCCCCAAAGATCAGCAGTTGTACGACCCCTTAAATAGGCCAGGAAGGAGGGACGTAACTCAGGGCTGCTCTTTTGGTGCCTCTATGCAACCTCAAAGAAGTCAAAGGAGATTTGCCTCTCAGTCATGGAAACTGTCAGTTACGAGCAGAAGGAAGTTCTGCTGTCTGCCTTCTCCCATCTAGACCCCCGAGGGGAGAGAGAAAGCCTTAGAACTACCAGTGGGACTCCTCCCTCAATTCCATTGTTATTATGACTTTGAGACATTATTCTCAGGTATAAGATTGAGGAAATATATATAGATACCTATTAAATACATAAATATATATATATATTAGAAGCAGAAGTGTCTAGAGAGACAACGGCCTCTAATGAAAGCGGCAAGGATGAGAACAGTGAGGGTAGAGGATATGGGGAAATGTATCCAATGCAATATATATATATATATATATATATATATATATATATATATATATATATTTACATTAAAATGCCCTTTGTATGAGCCAGACGACAGAGAGCAGAGCCATGAAATGAGATGGGCATGACATGGCCATTGAACTCACAAACTTAGTTTGAGCAGCTGCAGTTGCCTGTACAGGGCTTGCACATGAGTGATCCCATCGAAATTCCATCGCAGACAGGGGAGGGACTCAAGTGGACTGGCCCCTCCCTGGGAGACACTGCAGTATGTGGCCGCTTGGGGCTGAGGCATCCTTGTCTTCATTGCTGGAGAGTGCCCATGCTCCAGTGGGTACCATCCAGCCATAACTGAACTCAGTGGGTCACAGAATAAACCAAAAACAAAACAAAAAGGCATGAAAGCGAGTCAGTAGAGACTTGTCAGAAAACGGGAGGCTTGTGGGCGCCAAATGGGGACAAGAAAGGATAAAGAGACGAATGTGATTGCGATGTATTTTGAATATACATTTAACGCTATCAGACATTTTTAAATGTTCTTATGTAGTACAGTACCATGTACAAAAGAACACATATAAAGAAAAAGGACATATAAAGACTCACAACATACATATAGGCACGCACCCCTGAATCAGCTCATGGAATAAGATCAGGGCCACGCCCAGGTCCCAAGCAGGTTGCCATGAGCACAGCTCAAAGCTCCTTTTCAAGGCTGATGTCAGTTGTGGGCTGGTCATTCTGCCCGCACGGGCCACTCCGATGACAAGATGTCCATCCCTAAGGAGGATGACCTACGGCAGGGGGTGCCCCCCTTCAAACACCACTTCACCAGCTCCAGCCCCAGCCTGTGAAGTGTGACTGAGGAGGATACGTTTTCTGAACTTAAGCCTGGGCCATGTCACAAGCTTCTGGGCTCTCAAAGGCCCTACCCATCAGCCCCGCAGCCGTGCTTCTCTTCCACCTTGCTCTTGAGGCACAGGATGTACGTAAACCACACGCTCTTGAGTGTTCCAGACCACTGGACCTTGTTCCAGCTTCAGGGTAGACCTCTACTGAGGTGTGAGACTTCACAAGGCAGGCGTCCCCACAATGCTCGAGTGTCAGTGCTAAGTAAAGCAAAGGGCAGAGTTCATCAGGATGTAGAGAGGGAAGCACATTTTGGGGAGAGGGTGAAGGAATGAGGTCGTCTGAATTCCACCGCTCACAAGGATCTTGAGAGCCGAAGGAAATAATAGGCAATGTTTCATAGACCTCAAGTATGCGCGGGTGTCTCCCCAACACCATGGACGCTAGTAACTTTTCTCACCATTGCGGCAAGATACCGGACAAGAAGCAGTGTCAGAAGGATGGGTTTATTGTGGCTGACAGCTCCAAAGGCTATACAGCCCCAAGTCCAACATGACAGCAAGGCGTAGCAGCAAGAGATGGCTGCTCATGCTGCACCTTGGTCAGGAAGCAGAGAGAGAGAGTGAAGAAGAAGTCAGACCGGCTATGAAACGGCAATGCCTGTGCCTGGTGACCCACTTCGGCCAGTGAGGAACCTCCACCTCCTAAGTGTTCCATAACCTTCCCAAGCAGCAGCGTGAGCCTGTGAGGGACATAGATTCAAATCATACTTTGGTACAGCTCTCCACAGAAAACACTAATGTGTCTGCAGGGCCAAGGCCTCACCACCTTCTGTGTGCAAACATTTCCTCAAAGGTGAATCCTTCTATGAAAATACAGGCAAAGACCCCTGTGCCAGGATTTTCTGGAGGTAGGATTTGGATTGTTATGACGCACATGACTGAAAGCCCCAACCTCCTTTTAAAGTCTCAGCAGGAACCCCTGAAGTGGCCCCCATTCCTCCCCCAGAATAGATTTGGCTATGACTGTCATTCCTTTCTCTCTAATACCAATATATCTACAAGCTTCCGCTACAAAAAAAAAAAAAAAATTCCTTACTTCTCACTAGGTCAGCAGGCACTGGGGCAAAACTTAAGGGTGATCATGCTGGCCCTAGTCTCAAGGTCTCATACTGATGTCTGCCAGCCCAGCACCGGGCTTTCATGTGGCTGTACAACACAGTTGAGAACAACTTAAAGGGAGGAATTGTTTATTCTTCCCATGGTTTCGGAGACTGCAGCCCATTGTTTCCAGGAAGGCATATTAGGATAGAGAAACTTGCATCTCTAGTGGCCTGGGGACTCCACTTGCTTTCTTCTTTACCCCATTTTGTTCCATGAAGCCCAAGGGAACAGTGTCATCACCTCCAGAGTGAAATGTCCCCAATAATTGGTCATCTCTGGAAACAGCTTCATAAGTCTACCCTAAGGCATGTCTAGCAAGTCCTCTAGGTAATTTTAAATTTAGCCAAGTTAACATTGAAGATCAATCATAGCATTACCATGGATGTCAACCAGATAAACACCGAGACAGGTGTCTACAGGAAGGTTGGAAAGCCCTGTTGACTGCTTTTTGATCACTCCCCGCTCGTGGGGTTGCCTCGCCAAGCCACAGGGGAAGAGGACAGAGCGTGAGCTCTGATGAGACTTGATGAGCTGGGCTGGCCTGGAAGGGAGGTCTTCCCTTTTCTGAGGAATAGGGGAGGGGGATAGGAGAAGAGGGAAGGAGGGTGGGGCCGGAGGAGAGGCGGGAAGGGCTACCATCAATGTAAAGTGAATAAGTTAACTAATTAATCGCAAAGAGCGCCCCCTACAGTTGAGTCCTTGAAGCCTACACTGTTCTGACCACCCTCTGTGTCCCCTAGGCTTGGACACCAAACAAGCACAGGTCATCGTTTTGTCCTCTGGGACCAAGTGCATCAGCGGTGAGCACATCAGTGACCAGGGGCTGGTTGTCAATGACTGCCACGCTGAGATAGTGGCCAGGAGGGCATTTCTTCACTTCCTCTACACTCAGCTGGAACTGCACTTGAGGTAAAGGGGCCCCTGGCATGGGCTGGGACTGACGCACCTTAGCTAGTGAGAAGCCAGGCAACCAAGCAATGAATGAAAAAATAAAGACCCACAGCCAGCTCAGAACATGCCATTCACTTATCTTGGCAGATCCCACACGTAGTAAGTAACCAGGCACCACATAGTGTCTATTTTTATTCAGACTTGGAGCACCCCTTGAGCGCCGCACAGACACTGAAGTGTTAAGTTACGAGATGTCTACATTACACTCAACATCTCATCCCAAGAAAAATCCTGTTTACCTACAAGTTACACACACCACCACACGGGTGCTCACAGGCATAGACACATGGGAATACAACTGGTCATGACCCATTCCATGGGAATACAACTGGTCATGACCCATTCCATTTTGGGTTTTTTTTTTTTAATTAAATCATTAGGGCAGCAGCTACTACATCCCTCAGATAGATATTTCCTCTATGAAACTCAAACATCAACAAGAGCACCGGGCACAGCCATCCCTGGATCTTCCATACATTTAATAAGGAAAGAGGAAGAGGAAAGAAGAGAGAGGGAGGGAAAGAGGGAAGGAGGAAGTAAAGAAGGAAGCAATGGCTTCGCTGTCTCTTGGGAAATAGGAGTCACTGGCCTCTGGGACCATAATCCCATTGATTGAATTGAAAGAGTGTTTGGTACAATGTGCGATGACTTGGATCGATGTGCTTGCTCCTCTGGTGAAACCTTCATTTCAGTCATGGCAAGGCCACGTTGACATTAACACCTCTGCTCGATTCTGACAAAAATTGTGTCCACGTCAACCAGGGCTCACAGTTCAGCTATTTCTACAAAGAGGAGAAGGCCTCTTCTGCTCTGGCCCCTGGTCAGTTTATTTTTGAGAGTTTCTCAGCCAGCATAGTTTCTTAGACAGATTAAGGTTCTTTGCGTTTAGCTAGCGCCATCTCTCGGGTGCTGGGCTCATAAACGAGATCTCACTTTATCTCCTGTCCCCAGTCCCCCAGTCCAGTCCAGGCCGGTTCCATTGTGCAACCCAAAGGCAAATAAATGACTCTTACAAAACACACGGTGGCGGCCATACTGATACAGATGCCCGGTGCTCGGGAGGCCTTGTCCTACAAAGTCCAGTTGCACTGTCCTGGTGGCCTCAGTCCCCTCTCACATACCCACACTGCCAAACATGTTCCATTCTCTAGATTTCAAATCAGGACTGTGACTAAAATCTACATTGGCAGGCTTCAAGATCCCACCTCTTTCCTGGTTACATGCACACACACATACACACACTCACACACACACATTCTATGTGTGCATATATGTGTGTGCTTATGTGGTCTATGTGTCCATGTGGAGGTCAGAGAACAACCTCAGCTGTCAATCAGAAGCTGTCTATCTTGCTTGTTTTGAGGCAGGCCTTCTCACTGGCCTGAAACTCCACACATAGAGTGGTCTGGCTGGCTAGTGGGAAACAAGAATCGGCCCTGTCTCTCTGCCTCCCTGGCAATGAGATCAGAAGTGCATGCCAGCAAGCCTGGGTTGTATTTAACACGGGTCCTAAGGAACAAACGTGGATCCTCCTGTTTGTCAATCAAGCTATCTCCCAAGAGGTGCTAAGCAGCGTGCTTCAGTGCTGGTATTTCCCATGTCATCGCGGCCGCCGTTAGGAAAAAGCAGGCTGTCACACATGAGCTGCACTGTCTCTGGAAGACACATTAAACTTCAGCAGAAACACAAGTAGATTTGATCATGTGACACTTCCTACACGTTCCTGAACCAAGCTAGCCACCGTAGTTTAATTGCTGTGGGTCTCTTTGACAGAATGTACCTTCATTCCTTCCTTCCTTCCTTCCTTCCTTCCTTGCACCTTCCAGCTGCCCTTTTTTTTCCTTTGAAATGGGGTTCCTCAAATCCACTAGCAGGCGTTTCAGAATGGCTTTAGCAAGTGGCTCATTCACGGGACCCTCTTAGCAGGTGCGGAAGTCACACAGAGGGAAGAAAGGCCTAAATATATGCCAAACAGACTCGAATAAAGGCAATACCTTAATACACTCAATTAATTTTTATGTGAGCCTTTGAGCAGTGCACAGCAGCATGATATATTGCCACATCAGTTCCAGGAGGCCTGGTGAGGGGTCAGATGGAAGAGACCAGAGCTGGAAGTCTCTCAAATGCAGGCAAGGGTTTCTACTGTATACCCAGCTGCTCAGCTGGAAGGGCTTTCTCCCACCTCCTGTCTGTGTCACAGAAGACACTTCAGCCAACCTAGCCCAGATTTGGATGCATTATAGGCACTACACAGCCATCTGGGAAAATGAAATACAGCCACACCTGACCCATGACCTTCAGAAGGGTACCATCAATGGTCACAAAGAGCCTCAAGAATAAACAAGGTTTCCTTCAATGGGCCTGGCTCTGCACTGGGGACCAAGACTGGGTGCAGTTGCTCCCAGGGCTGTGGAAGATGCACACGTGGTGGAGTCCACTTGGGCAGAAAGAAGGAGGTAGTATCATATGAGCATGTTGTAGCTTCAGGGTTTCCTGGGGACACAATATCCACTCTTCTCCATGTGTGGTCTCAAGGCCCTGCAACACAGAACCCATCGCCCATGGGACAGAACGTGTACACACAGCAAGAATGGCAGAAAGCAAACTTCCAGAGGATTGCAGAGAAGTCTGGGAGAGAAAGCACAGCTCAGTTGTTCGGTGCCCATGGCAGGGCTGCTCAGGTGTGGGGTTACAGACTAGAAGGAAGGTTTTCCTGAAGCAAGAAGAATACAAAGCTCCAAGATTAGGAACCGTGGGTTTGTCTAGGTCCACCTGGATGAAAAGAAAAACCAGCTCTGTGATGTTTGCTATTTCCGCCTAGTTTGCTGGTGCCCAAGCTCAGGCACTGTTTAAAATCCCTTTTCTACTGCACACACTGGTACCCACTAAAACTACTTGAGGCAGTCCCAGGATACTCCATGAACAAGGCCTTGGAAGCACAGAGGATCATGGCTTTATGATAAACTCTGGCTTGTAAATGATAAACTTAAAACAACATAGTGGTTGGAGAGACCGTTCAGTTCGTAAAGAAACAGTCATACAGAAAGACTATTACAAAAGCCAGGCATAGTGGCACATGTTTGCAATCCCAGAGCTAAGGAGATGGCAGGCAGACCCCTAAGCTCACAAGCCAGCCTAGCCTACTTGGTGAATTTCAGACTAATGAGAGACCCTGTGTGTGTGTGTGTGTGTGTGTGTGTGTGTGTGTGTGTGTGTGTGT
>OU015749.1:3076208-3092561 GCA_907169655.1 Acomys percivali | reverse complement strand
CACACACACACACACACACACACACACACACACACACACACACACACTCCTCACCCAGTGGGTTTCTGAGGCTCACACTAACGGCTTAGCTTCACCCCCTCTCATCACCTAGCAGGGAATGCTGGGAAAGCTGCGGCCTTACTTACCCTCCTCATGTCCCATCCCATCACAAACTCTGTCTCCCGCCCAGGAATGCCAAGGATGCGGTACCTGCTGCTGTTTGCTTCTGTCTGAGCTTGACCTTCATGGGATCATTGATGCCACCTGATTTGCATGGTGTCTGTCACAGTGAGATGCGCATGATGGCTCTTGATAAACAGCGCTTATTGGTAATGATGATGAGGACAGGGCAGTGGTGACCATAACACTGACAGAAATAACATACCCACTCTAAGCAGTTCTGTCTGGGTCAGGCTAAAGCGGTTGGCATAGAGACACTTCCCTTGGCATGGAAGTTCTTGTGCCTCCTCCACAGCCAGACCCTGAGCATAAGCTTCGAATGTGAGTGCTCATATACGAGCTGTTTTGGAGCAGAGGCACATTTGCCACTTTTGAGCAGGAACATATGTTATGCTAATGGTTCAAGACCACAAGCATCTGCAGTGTGCATTATTGCATTGTTTGTGCAAAGGCTTCACAGAGAGACAGTCTGATAATGTATGTGTTCATCTGTTTTCTAGCCTGTACAAAAACAAAATTTCAACCTAGGGCTTAAATAATGTTCAAAACATAGGGCCTTCACACCCAAGTACAGATGAAATTTTCTAACTGGGTGGATTAGTGACACTCAGTGCTCTGGCAAGTGAGGTTCTGAGGACACAAAGGCACAGGAGCCATAGTCTATGAAGTACTCTGAAGACACAGTGGGCTGTACATACAACACATGATACACTGCAGCCAGTATCACACCACAGTAGAACCAGCTAGACTCTCAGGAGTTGATTATTAAGTTTTCTAGCAGTCTTGAAAATAAGATTTAAATACAGTCATTATTTAAAAATGAAAATACACAAACTTAGAGCTCAATTGTTCTTAACTTATTTTCTTCAAAAAGACAAATCAGTAGGTTCATTTGATAGTAAACACCTGCCTAAAATCTATGGACAGCAAAAATAACTTCTTGGCTTTGGTAGAATGATTGTAATCTTTAAAAAAGTATTAGTTTCGATCCAGGCATGGTGGTGCATGCCTTTAATCCCAGCACTAGGGAGGCAGAGGCAGGTGGATCGCTGTGAGTTCAAGGCCAGCCTGGTCTACAGAGTGAGTCCCGGACAGCCAAGGATACACAGAGAGACCCTGTCTCGAAAAACACATATATATACACTAATTTCCAGGTGCTGGGGAGACAGCTCAGTTGGTAAAAATGTTCACCAAGATTCAGAGGGTTAGTCTTTCTACATGGCTGCACTAGCTTCAGAAACCAACTCTTGGTTAGTGGGATGAATACTGTTGAGACTCATATTAAGAAGGCATTTGAAACATCATGTGGAGACTTATGAGCAAGAGAAGAACCAAACGCATCATGCTGAGTCACAACGACTCATGTGGTACGGAGTGGTGTGCGTGGGGTCAATGGTTAGCGCATACTCCCTGGCTAAATAATCACTGAAATCTCTTCCTTCTTTAGAACACCCAGGTTATAAAACGTTAATAGGTGCAACGCCATTGAGTATGGTGTAGAAACTAGTATTGTGTTGTTTGTACAGCAGTAGTATGGGTGTGTGTGGTGTATTACATGTTATGTGCATGCGTGCATGTGTGCATGTGTGTGTGTGTGTGTGTGTGTCTGTGTCTGTGTGTGCATTCAACGCCATGTGTGCATGTGGGCATGTGTGTGCGTGTGTGCGTGTGTGTGTCTGTGTGTCTGTGTGTCTGTGTGTGCATTCAACGCCATGTGTGCATGTGGGCGTGTGAATGTGAAGAGTAGAGGTCAAGGGCCAATATATTCTTCAATCATGCTGCCCCTTGTTTTCCAGGGCATGCTCTCTAGCTGAACCTACAGCGCACCAATTCAGCCCAGCTGGGAAGGTGGTGAGCTTAAGGACCTGCCTTAACCCTCCATGGCACCAAAATTATAGACGTGTGCCCTGAAAACAGATTTTTATGTGAGTGCTGGGGATCTGAACTTGGGTCTTAGTGCTTGCACGGCCATCATTTTTTCCAACTGAGCTGTCTCCCTCGCACCTAGGAACTAACGTTTTTTAAAGACTGTAATCTTCCCACCAAAGCCAAGAAGTCATTTCTGATGCCCATAGTTTTTAAGGAGGCATTTACTGTCAAATGGACTACTGATTTCTTTCTTCTCAAGAAAATAAGTCTTATTTCATGTGATGCTTGGAGCCCAGTCCTGCATATTTAGTAACTTAGAACTGCCTCTGTTAGTAAATGCAGTTCTGTTTGAGCACTACAAAAAAAAATGACTCCATATGACTTTTTCTCACCCCTCATTTCACATGTTAAAATGAAAAATAAGTCTATAAAATGGCATTTTTAATTAAGGTGGAGGAAGCACATCAACTAGACAAATCTGTGATTCTCTTTGAAACTTCCCTGAGGTATTTTTTTTAAATGAACTAAACCCAATGTATCCAAGGACTCAAACAATTAGCACAGATGTGGCCTTTCTCACGTGCAGATCAAGAATATTACATGGGCTTCCCTGTTTGTGATCAATGGCACCTACATGGTGGTATTGCTAAGTTACAACAGCCATTCTTCTGGGTACAAAATCTTATGAGTAAAAATTGATTTCATTTTACAGCGCCAGTGGTAAGATCAGTTTACAGGAAAACCAGAAAGTGATTCAGAAAGCTCACAATTTCTGCAGTGCTTTATTGTAAACCATAAAATAACACTGCACAGAAAACCTTTAGTTACTTATCAGCTAATGTACACACACATACACACATAAACACACATACACATACACATAAAAATAAATAAAAATGGAAGAAATTCTTAGCTAAAACCCTGGAGCTGAACAAAATCTTAAACATAAAGGCCCGCTCATAATTCCTAAGTCGGTAGAACTAACCCTCTTATCAGTGACAGGCTTTCACAGAAAACTGAGCTAAATCTCTGGCCTACGTACCCTCCTTTAATCCCAGCACTTGGAAGGCTGGGCCAGGGGGATCTGTAGATCAAGGCCAGCCCAGGCTACGTAGGGAGATGCTCGCCATGGAACCAAAGGCTAGGATTCTAGCTCAGTGAGAGCACCTGCCAGATACTCTGGCTTTGAGTTCCATCCCCAGCAGTGCAATGATAACAATAACGATAATAACTTTTAAAATTCCCCAGGTAAAAGAGGATGACTCAATCAAGAAAGTGTCAAAGCATACACATATAAGGCAGGAGGACTACTGAAAGTTTGAGACAAGCCTAGGCTTGGGAGTTCAAGGCCAATCTGCACTACACAGTGAGAGTCTGTCTCAGGAAAAGAGAAATATGATAAAGAATATCAGCTAATATCCTAACTGTCACAGAAGCAATAGCCAACTATTGCTGTATTCCTGATAATCTTTTTTCAACTTACATTTTCTTTCCCACAGCTAAGATTTACTTGTGTGTGGAAATAGACTTTCAAACCATTGCTAGAAACTACAACCTTGGCTCTTTTTTAGAACAGCAAGCACTTTCACGTCGGTGTCTTACCACTAGTAGTTATGCCATCAGCTGTTTCTATCCGTGTTGCTGGGTGCCTGTAGTGTTTCCAGGTCACTACTGCTATGAGGAGTGCTCCCAAGGAAGCCTTTGAACACTTTGTTCTAGATCTCAGATTTCCTGTGTAGGGTCTACAGTGGAGCTGGTAAGCAATGACATCTCAGAAAAGGACAAAGGAAGAGACAGAATCGCATAGGGTGTAGACAGCTAAATAGACACCTCTAAACATACGTGTCATTCCAGAACCTGTGGCTCCAACTCCATACGGCCGAATTGAGTTGGAGAGACTCATGGGGGCATGTGCCCTACCTCAGATGGCTTCTAGATGCAACCACATGTGTCCTTGTAAAAAGAAGGGCAGAAAAGTATGGGGACCGGCTCACGAGAGTACACATGGCAGAAGGCTAATGTGGTCACAACCCAAGAGCACCAACAATTTCCCTCAGCATCTGAAGCGGTGGGAATGGATCCTCCCCGGCGCCTCCAGGGGAAGTATGGCCAGGCAGGCTGACAACTTGATTTCCTTCCGCTGGTTTCCTGAGTCATAAGAGATGTGTTTCTGCTGTTTGGGGCCACACCGTAGCGGTTGTTTGCCGTGGATGTCTTAGGAAAGCAATATAACATCATAAGAAAAGTAACTCTGGAAAATTACGAAGGCAGAGAAAAACTACAGTAAAGTACAGTCCTAAAGTTCCACTCTAAAGGCACCCTTAAAGGCTCAGGAGATCTACAGAAAATTGGTTGGGTTTTTTTTTTTTTTTCACCTCATCAGTAAAAACTGACCTTCAGAAGCACAAAAATAGAACTTAAGTAGCGCATCATCAACCAAGCAACTTACCTGGATAAAGGGCCAGGTGACATCATGGCCATGTCCCTGCACACACGGTTTGTCGTCGTACTCTGAGCAGCCGCTCTCCAGGCAGAAGCCACAGGCTCTTTGAAGGATGGACAAAGCAGAGCAGAGGCTGAACAGCATATGCAAATCTAAATCTTCTGGAACTAATATCCCTTTAGATATGGCTTCTAATTTTTAAAGTACCTGGACCTGACTATTGATCACAATGTCTATTTAAATAAAGGGATTAAAACTTTCTCCATTAAAAAAAAAAAGAACTGCTTTTAAAAAATGATAGCTGTTTTCAGGAGAAGCAGATGCTCGACTTAGATTCTGAATATGAACAGGATGCTCACCTTCCAAGCAAGGACCTATCTTTGTTCCACACTCCCCCCTGCACCTAGGCTCCTAGGGGGAACGTCTGACTTCCTTCTTTCTTAATTTATTGGCAGACTCCTCACCTGTAGCACAGATGTGCCATTTTCTCATCTCATGGTTTCCCGTCTCCCGAGGGGGTGGAGGGGTGGGCAGTACTGGAGATTCAATCTAGGGCTCCATACAAAACACGTACTGTATCGCTGAGCCACACTCCTAGCCTCCCCCACCTCCTTTTTGAGACCGGGTCTCTCTATGTAGTCTAGAGTGGCCTGGAACTTCCTATGTAGCTCAATTGGACTTGAATTCATGGTCTTCCTGCATCAGCCATTGGTGTGTCCAGAAAACAGGTTCACAGAAGAAAGCAGAAGTGTGTATCGATGCAACTCCTTATGCTGCACATTTACAATTCTAAAGAGTTGCACCTTTTCCCAGGACCACATCAAGATGGTGTAAATAACAAGAAGGAAGAGAAAATGTCCAAAATACACACCACTGATGCATGTTCTCCATGAACTTCAAGGCACACACCTGCGGGAGGGCATCACGCACACGTCTCATCATTTTCTCCCTAACTTGGAGGTCACAGTTCATATCCAGCAAGGAGATGGCATCCCTCAGCTGAAGAAAGGGAACCTTTTCTAAAATCTCTCCTCCACTTATCTGTGGTATTTCTGTGATTGACAAACAGACAAAAATATATTTATTTAGGGATTATCTA
This sequence comes from Acomys percivali, assembly GCA_907169655.1. Taxonomy (NCBI): domain Eukaryota; kingdom Metazoa; phylum Chordata; class Mammalia; order Rodentia; family Muridae; genus Acomys; species Acomys percivali. The sequence continues at coordinate 3,086,970 of OU015749.1, read as the reverse complement.
TATTGAAAACTAGGCATAGGATTTCTGTCTCTGTCAACATTGCAGACATATCAGCTATTTGAACAGAAGGAGAGGTATTTTCCCACTCAATCCTGAATGCTGAGGATTCTCCAGCTCCTATTCAGTGAGACATTTGGTTTTATTGATCGTGTTGGCTGAATTCGTTTAAACTCCTGTAGTCGGGCAAAGAGGGGGTTGGTTTTTCTTTTTATTGTAAAGGTTATTAGGAGGAGCCAGATATAGAAGTTATTTGTCTTTTGACAATCCGGTGGGATCAGAACCACTCAAATGTGCTCCACAAGTTTTGTTCACAGGCAATGCTTTGATGGTCTCAAGAGTTACTACCTCCGTCCCAGGCAATCCCCACTTTATTGCCTGGGGCTTAGCTTATTTGAAGAAGATGCCTCTTATCAGTGGAGATTTATATATTATTCTGCTTTTAATTGATAGATAATTTCTAAATATTATCAACAGTCTGAGGCTTGTAAGATCCACTCCTGCCATCTGTAACCCAGAGCCCTTTGCTTCTACATGGTTCCCTCTTGGCAGAGTTCCTGAGCATCTTTTGTTACAAACCTTTGCTCAGCATACTTTTCCACCATCTCCAAATATGAAACAAATGTGTCTAAAACACTACATGGTAGCAATTCTGTTAAATTCCTCCTCAGTATGTATGTATGTATGTATGTATGTATGCATGCATGCATGCATGTATGCACGTATTTATTTGGGGAAACTATTTTTTTTTTTTTTGTAGCAAGTGGAGTCTTGCCTAGGCTGGAACCCAACTCACAATTCTCCTGCCCCCATTTCTGTAGTGGTGGAACTACAAGAGTATGCAACCATTCTTGGCATTCTCGCCTTAAAAGAGGATATTTACTACATTTTTTAATTTAATTGGGGAGGACATCACATGCCATACTGCACATGGGGAGGTCAGAGGACAACTCATTCTAACAGTTGGGTGCCAGAGATTAAGCTCACATCCTCAGGCTTGGCAGCGGGCACCTTCACACACTGGTCCTTCTTGAAATGCCCCCTCTTAGCCTCTCATGTTTTATCTTATTTATTCTTTTGTTTGTTTTGATTTTTAGTTGTGTGTGTGTTTTATGTTTGAGAGAGATCGTGAGGGGTGTGTGTGTGTGTGTGTGTGTGTGTGTTTTATGTTTGAGAGAGATCGTGAGGTTTTGGATCTTGAGTAAACCTAGGAGGAGTCAGGAGAGAGGGGAAAAAACGTGATCAAAATATATTGCATTAAAAATTTTTTAAAAACAAAAAAGTAAAAACAAAAAGTTAACAAAAACAAATAAATTATAAAATGTCTAAAGAAAAACAAAAGGATGAGGCAAACCCCTCAAGTACAATTCAAAACCACCAACACTGCTCCTCCTAGGAGGAGTTCAAATATCACCAGACTCCTCTCCTGAGTTCAGGACATGTTCTGTAACTCATCACTGAAAAGTGGAGGCGTTAGGGGAAGCACAGTGGTGTGTCTCGTTGCTGTGAAAGTTCAGCACGGAGCAGGAGCATTACAGCCCAAAGATACAGGAACAACGATGCCCCCTTTCCCTCATCCCACTCTGATATTCACACTTGAATAGAGTGCACACATCCATGGGAGGCCTTTTCTTTGCTGAGAGGGCTAGTGTGACTTCTAGAAAATGACCACAATATTTTCAGACGAAGTTATGCAAATCTGATAGTCTAAAGTAAATGTTTCATAAAACCAATGACTGTTTAAATCGTAGGACTAAATTGTTTGTATATAAATATTACCTTTTATATTCCATTTGAGTTTTATGTAGATGAACACATTACTTTAATGACCTGCATTTACGGAGGGAGACTTGGAGAGTGGCTCCCTAAAATCCTTGCCAGCCAGATGGCTGCCTTTTCTTGCATGAGATTAAAAGATGTTTCTCATTCACCATGATGCTTCTGAGGCAGATTAATATCGCCACCTAAATTGCTTGTGTTTTCGGAATAAATTTTAAAGGGAACTTTTTAAAGCAATTGGTGTCACTGGTTCTGAGAGCAGACTGCTCTCCAGGTAGAGACACATTCGGTAATTAATGGAAAGAATTCTACGTTAATTGACTGCTTCGGGAAGAGAGATATAATGACTCCTTATTAATCATCAGAAGAGATGTACAGCATGGAGGCCCACAATAATTGCTCCAACAGTAGAGAAATGTTAATTAATGAAAAAGAACAATGATGTAAGAAATTAGCCACATGATGCCTGCCTCCAATAGTGGTTGCATTTTAAGCACATTAGAGTGGAAACCACAATTAAGTCATAGATACACAAAACTTTCTGCTCCAAATTTAGGTCGGAGGGTGAAAAAAAATCTTTTTCACAGTAGTGTCATCTCTGCTTGAAGGAGTAAGAGCATTCACCCAAAGCTATATTTATTTCAAAGAAAGAGCCCTTGTCAATCATCTCTGATCAAGGCTTTTCAAATTTTAAAGAAAAAAATCCCCAGACCAAAGCAAGGTCATTTATTAATGCCCTTTAATTTCAACACAGTAGGTCATTCTGACTGCTAAGGACAAAAGGAATCGAAGACAGTGCTTTTCCCCAAATGAAAATCAGCAAATTCATTTTCTGAGTCTTTCCCGGATGGGACACAAGACAAAACTTCAGATTCACTTTGGGAACCGAGCATCTCCTTTTTAAAAGTCTAACTTTAAGTCTCTGCAAGAGCAGTGCTTTCCTGTCTCTCTAACAACTGGTTTTCCAGAAAATGAAATTAAGCTTAATGATCACGCAGAGACACTGTCAGAGCTCAGCCCCTAGGTCCTTAGAGTCAGTGGTCACCCGGAGAAGTTGCCAGGCCATCTCCCCCCAGGCTGGCAAAGGGGTAGATACCTCACAGAGCAGGCAGCTGCAGGACAGGATGCCAGCAGCATCGCTAACGGGTGGACCACCACAAGCTGCCAGCGCTTCATCCCCAGCAGATGTAGGAACGCCACTGACGTCATCCTTGCTTTTCCTTCCAGCTGGAATGTGCTGGGACTACAAGGCGCTCTCCTCTGTCACTTCATCGAGCCTGTGTACCTCCACAGCATCATTGTGGGAAGCCTGCACCATACGGGCCACCTTGCACGGGTCATGAGCCACAGGATGGAGGGCATCGGCCAGCTGCCTGCCTCATACCGGCAAAACAGGCCTCTTCTTAGTGGTAAGAGAGCATTCCCAAGAGACCTGCACCCTTCTCCTTGTCTGCAGGCTGCTGAACACGGGGCCCGTGGTCGCAGCTCTTGTCTGATTTTCATTCACTTTGGCAATGATGGTTTCAGACTTAATGAGTAAAATAACAACAATTAAGAAACTTAAAGTGTGTGTGTGTGAGAGAGAGGGGGGGGGGGACCAGAGCATATCTGCTAATAGGCAACAGTTTAGCGTGAATTCATGTGTGACCTAGCATATCCCACATTGGTGTGTTGTTTTCACTGCAGTGTTTATAGTAGCTAGCTCAAACAAAGACCTTACTAATGGATGAAACGTAAGAGGCCCCAGCACCTGTCTTAGGTGGCCCTGGTGTGTGAGAACCTGAGCTCAGATCCCCAGAACTCATGTAAAAACTTGAATGTGGTAGTGTACTTTTGTAGTACCAGCACTCTTTGGGGTAACAGGAAGCAGAAATTCCCAGAAACTCACTGATCGGTTAACCTCAGGTATATATGCCATGGCAAACAAGAGACCCTACAAAGGTGAAGAAGCAGGGACTGACATTCGAGGTTGTACACACACACACACACACACACACACACACACACACACATGCCCTTAGGGAGCCCGACATGTCAGCCCACCTGGCAGCAGCTGGTTGCAAGGGTTATGGTGTCACAGAGTCATGGAGACTCAGGAAAGTGTGACATTTTGTGTAGCATAGGAAGGAGGCAGGGAGACATCGCCAAGGGTTTGGAAAGGCGATGTTTACCCACTGAGGCCACCAGACGTCTGTATTAATCATAAACTTCCGGGCTTGGAGGAGCGAATCGGAGCAGAAGGGAGGCGCGTGTGGGGTTTAGTCATGTCCTGTTCACCTTCTGATGAGAACCTGGAAAAGGGAAATCTAGATCTTTACGTGTGTTCTTTTTGTGCATCAGAAGAGTTCTCTTGAGAAACTACTTGTGGCAAAACTGGGCGGGCACACTAAGAAACAGTGGAACTCGCTGTGCAGGAGCAGACCTGCGTTCTGCTCCAGGGGCTGTGGGCAAGCATTCGCGGGCCTGTGCTGCGGTGTGAACCTGCTCTGCCTTCCGTGAGTGCGTTAGGTTTTAATACTTAGTCCACCTGGTGGCGCTGTTTGGAAAAGTGGTGAAACTTTTAGGAGGCGGAGCCTTCATAGAGGAAGTAGGTTACTAGGAGCCAACCAAGAGGTTTGCTGGACTGTATCTCCTCAAACTGTAAGCCAATGTAAGCTCTTCTTCCCTTAAATTGCTTCTGCCAAGTAATTTGGTCACGGCAATGAAAAAAGCTTAATAGAGCCTGTGTCTCAGGAAAGAAGAAAAACAGTAAGACAAAGCAGTTGGGGGTGTGTGAGTGTGTGTGTGTGTGTGTGTGTGTGTGTGTGTGTGTTTGTATGCTGCAGATGGGCCTAAGATTTATTCCCAGTGTTTTAAAATTGTTCCATGTTATAAGATCGGGCATGAAAAGGGGGTCTCATGAGAGCAACGGTGGTGATGAAAGGAAATAATTCACGCGAAGCACAGAAGTACGCTAAGCAAATTCTTAAGAAAAAGATGCCTGCGTCACAGAATCACACCTCTTTATTAACTTACTCTGCAACGTTGGCCATTTAAAGGTTATGTAAAATAAGACCACAGACCTAAAAAGCTAAAGCAGAGAAGGTGGGAATGGAGCTCCCCTCTGTCTGTCACCAACCAGCCTCTTGTTCCTTTACATACTAAAACCTCAGGCATTTTATATGCCGTCTAAGCTCCCAGGGTCCCTTGCTAAGACTTGCAACCCTTTTAGTGGTGAGGAGAGTTCAGGGCACTCAGTCAGCGGGCCCAACCCTAGCTCATGAAGCTGAGAGTGGTGGCACAGACCTGTAATTTGAGTGTTCAGGAAGCTGAGGGTTGAACAGAGGTTCTAGGACAGCTTTGAGGCATAGTGAATTACAGACTAGAATCATCCCATGTTCAAAGTCACAGGACTTAGGAGATAACTGCCAGCTCCTCGGCCTCCAAGTGCACAGCTAAGGAGAACTTGTACTGAAACGCTGGCAAATTTCGGCAAGGCTATATGAAAGTGGGTGGCACCGTTTAATCCAGGAATGTTACGGAGTTGTTTGTACCCAGACTTTGCCTTATTTTGCGGTGGCACTGGAGGGGTGAACTTCTGTGGAAAAGATGACACTGCATCTCTACCCTGAGGGCTCAGTTAATACTAACATGGCGGCGGGGAGCCTATCCTCTCATGTTTGCTCCGCTTCTGTTTATCACATCATCCCTGTGCCCCTACTTTCATTCCCAGACCACCGGCTGTCTCCTTCACCCTCAGCACAGAATGTGTGATGAGGGACAGGGGCTCTTAATCTCTAGCTAGTCTATGAAACGCATAAGGGGTGGAGTTTTAGTTCACCTGAAAAGTCCAAGCTATAAAGCTGCCTTTTGGTTCGGCCTACGCTACAGAGTCCGTAACTCTAACCATACCTGCTCTTGAGACAGGAACAACCAATAGGTAGTGTTCTTGGGGACAGAAAGGGGTGACAGAGGGATACTATCTGAGTGGTACAACTGTCATAAAGTTCAGAAGTGTCCTGAGCATGGCAAAGTCATTGAAAGAAATGAGATGTGACTTCCTGAACACCCCCTCTCGGTGTTGACTTCCCGGCATGCATTATCGTAACCCATCTTCACAGTAACCAAAGCAAGTTGTCTCTCCGTTTTTCTCAAGTGTCAAAGGAAGGCCAGGGAACTATCCCGGTCAGTAAACTGCTTGCACTGCAGACACAAAGACCTGTCCTCCAGCTCTAGAGGCCACATTAAAAGGCCTGGCCTGGCGTTGCTGCTCGATGGCCAGGCAGTCTGTCCTACTGAGACAGTGAGGCCACTGAGAAACGCTGTCTTAGAAGGTGGATGATGATCCCAAAGGACAATACTGAATGTTGACCTGTGGCTTCCACATGCATGCGCACACGTGTCGCCTGTGGCTTCCACATGCATGCGCAGACGTTTCGCCTGTGGCTTCCACACGCATACGCACACGTGTCGCCTGTGGCTTCCACAAGCATGTGCAGACGTGTCGCCTTCAGATCCAAGAACTCATCTTAATTAATGTTGAAATAGACTCATGGAAATGCAATATATTCCGTAAGATGCTCTATTTAACCAAAAGGAATGAGGATTTAAACTCAGGACTGGCTGGCTTAAATTTTAAAGTCTTCTGATATATCAGATTATATCCTATGCCTGTGCAGTGCAAGTTTGTAGAGTCTATTTTTTTTAAGCACATAAAAACTAATAATGTGAAACGAGGCTAGCTAAAGAGGCAGCAACATCTAACTACTGGAGAGGTGGTGTGGGAGCAGTGAGCCAAGGCACTGGAGTGTGTCCAAAACTCTCAGCGGCCCGCTGTTCTCACAGTCACTCACACAACACTGAAGCCTTGTCTGCTGCCAAACACACATGTGCAAGATTCGCCTTAGGGCCTAGAAAATTATGTTTATTTTTTAAATGGCCAATAATCTCAGCAATTCTGAGAAAATGTAACTTGTGGACCCCACTATTCCTCTTTCTTGTTTTTTCTTTATCTTGTCTTTTCCTAAAATGACTAAGGACACGCTATAACTAAGCAGGAAGGCTTGCTCTAGACAAGATTAAAACATGGCTGGGTTGGAAGCATAAGTAAATGTCCATGCTGGATGTCCCCAAATCATGGCATAGTTCTTAGATTTGTCATAGGTTAAATTTAAGAGACTTTTCATTTGATTGTGATAAGTTTAGAATCTCTCCTTCTCTGTGCTCCTAACTCCTTGAATTACCCTCATCGTCTGTATTTATCTAAAAGTGAAAAGAAAGTCTGATTTAGAGATTTTGGAGATGGGACAGATAGCTCATCGGTCCTGAGTGTTTCCTGTCTTTACATAAGGCCTCAGTTTTGTTCCCAGCAGCTTATAGCCACCTGTAACTCCAGCTCCAGGGCATCCGTTGCCCTCTGCAGATCTCTCTAGGCACCTGATCCACGTGCACGTCCACATACAGAGAAATGTGCAAGGGCTAAAATAAGTTCTTTAAGAAATGGGAAATGCAATTGAACCTCCTTAGCAACCCGCTGTCCAGTTAGTGGTCTTTGTTCATCCTCTGGGAACCAGTGTCCCTTCTTGAACATCCAGTCTCCTGTCTGTGCCCTTTACAAATGACGTGTCCATCTGGAAGCACAGCAACATGAGGAAAATGACAACTTTTAATTATCGTGGCTGTAGAGATGGCTCAGCGGGTAAAGTACTTGCTGCGCAAGCAAAGGGACCTAAGATCAGGTGCCCAACACTAACGTACAAGTCAAGCATAGTGTCACACCTGACACTCAAGCACTGAAAAGGGCAAAGTCAGGTAGGTCCCTGGAGCTCAGTCTTGCCTCAGCCAGTCTTGCCAAAATAGTCAGTCTCAGGTTCAGTGAAGATTCCTTGTCTCAATAATGATGGTGATGGTGATGATGGTGATGGTGATGATGGTGATGGTGATGATGATGATGATGATGATAATAATAATAATAATAATGTGGAGAGCCACAAGATGGCTCAGTGGTATGAAGTTATTTGTCACACAGGCCTGACAACATGAGCTCAAGCCCCGAAATGCAAGTCGAATAAAAACTTACATACACAGCACAGGAGCAGAACTAAGACAAACTCAGTGTTGTAAAGGAGAGAGCCAGCTCCTGAGAAGCTGTCATCCCACCTCCACATGCATGGGGCACGCACGCACACGCAAAATTACATACGGAGAATGAAAGAGGAAGGCACCCAGAAGCCAGCCTCTGGCCTCCACACGTGCGCCCGTGTACAAAAGGATTTTTAATTGTTAAGTGTGAAGTCGGGGACTAGAAAGAGACAATTAGAAAAATCCAGGGCTGCCTGATTGGCTTAAGATAGTGGCACAACCCCTGAGACACTTTGTCCTCTCCCGTAGCCCATGCAGCCCTGCCTCCCGTCAAGCACTCTAGCCTGACTAAACCCGGCAGACTGTATTTACTCACAATATGGTTCTTATTACCATAAAGATGCAAATTAGACTAAATCTTGATATCTCCCCTGCTCAGAACCCCTGAGCGTAACTTCATTGCTTGTGATGGACATCTGAAAATGAATCATGAAGATTTTGAAAATCATCCTAATTTCTTGAAGGGAAAAAAATAGAGGAGGGGAGAGAGGATGAGGGGAGGGAGGATGAGGGGGGAGGAGGATGAGGGGGGAGGGGGAGGAGGATGAGGGGGGAAGAAGGGGGAGGTCTGGCGTGAAGATAATAATAAAGGGCCCTGAAACAAGCAAACGGGCTCCCCCCAAGGTCAGTCTGCAGGGCTGCCCTAATAGGTGAAACTCACACATTAGTAGAAAGAAGCCCTGCAATTTAGCAACGGCTAAACCAGTTCCGGGTTCAAAAGAATCAACCGGGCTGAAAAGGACACCCTCATTACCATGGGCACGGGGTGCATATTAATGATAGACTTGAGATACTCGCTGTGTGGCAAAGCCATCCTGGAGTCAACTTCAGGACTAGAAGCCTGCGAGTGTGCTGAGGCTGGCCCAAATCCTGAGTCCATCAGGGGAAAGTGAAAATGTCATTACCTGAAACAGTCACCCTACAGAATGCTGCCATTCGGACTTTCTTGTGAAGTCCATAAGACGAAAACAAAATGATGAGAGTAATAGCTAATAAAAACCTACACTTTGAATGCTCATGTTTTTGGAAAAAACAGTGCCATAAAATATAAAGTGACATAACAGACTGTTCTACCAAGGTGAAGATATAGGCTTCTTAATGATTTCAGCATCAAGACTTTTTCTAGCATCAAGTAAAAATATCACAACGGTATGAAGCAGTCTAGATAACATGGTTGTACTGGCTTGAATTAAAATGCCCCCATAGTCTCATTATTCAAATGATTGGTCCCAGGCCGTGGGACCTTTAGGATGTGGGACGTTGCTGTAGGATGGCAGTGAGTGTGGGCTTTGGGGGTTTATACCCTGGCTGCACTTCTGCTTCTCCCCGTCCTTCCTCTCTCCTGCCCCGTTTCTGCTCCCTTGGTTAGCTTGACCGGGCAGGTCCCTGCTCCTGTTGCCAGGCCTTCCCTCACTGTTGATGTGCCTGCCCCACCAGGAAGGACTCAATCCCTCTGAGATTGCGAGCCAAAATAAGCCCTTTCTCTCCCACGGTGCTTTCTGCTGGGGTATTTTATCACAGTAAAAGAAAAGTAGCCAATACAATAGACTGTTTCTCCTTTATGATAATGGGGTGTGTGTGCTCGTGCGTGGGGGGGGGCACACTTCTGGAAGTCAGAGGACAACCCCACGGGAGTCAGTTCTCCCCTTCCACTCTGGGACTGAGCTCTGGTCATTGGGCCTGGCAGCAGATGCCGTTATCCACTGAGCCATCCCTCCCACCCTAAATGTGGTTTTTTAATCTTGACCTTTCTAAGCACACACTGAAGGTAAATTATTTTTATAGTACACAGCAAGGTTATAGCGATGATCCGGGAGTCGGGGACAAGAGACGGGTCAGAGAATAGACCGCCAGGACTGTGCGTGAGTCAGAGACCACCGCTTTATCTTCGTGTGGTGAACACTGCCATGTTTCTGATAGAAGCAGAGGGCACTGGCTCTCCTTCTTGGTTCTGATGGTCCTGAAACAGTAAAACATTAATAACAAGCATATCTTGCTAGAAGCTGTTGTAGACACTGTGTTGTCAGAAGCTTGCTGTGCATTAAAATCTTCACCAACCATAGGCTAATTTTTGCTCTCTTCAACCTGCTTTTCATACTCTGGATACCTGTATGAAGGCATCCATGGTCCTGCTTTGGTGTGAGTACACACTGTGTTTAAGAATCTTATATGAAGTGCTGGTCCTCTCTAGTTCAAGGGAAATTTAGCAATAATAAATAGTGCTTTGCAAAATAACTCAAGTGTTGTGGGAGCAGATACTTACATCTAGATATGGATTTGTAGCGTCATTTTACATTACAACAAATATGGGCACATGATATAACTGGCAAACTTCCATAAACATTTTTGTGTCAATCACATGTACTTTTTAAAGAAAGTATTGGGGATATACAAGCCAATGGCTCCTCACGGACTCTGCGTAGTGCTTCCCTTCCGCCAGGCCTTCTCCTAGGCAGCCTCGGAGGTTGGTCTGAGTCCTTTCCAGTGCCTCAGGAGGGCTCCAGGCACGGCTTTCTTGACTCCCTGACAGGCATCCTCTATTCTATGAGCATGATAACTGTTAGCGCTCAGAGCGCCCTTCATCTGTGGTGACTGGCTCCAAAGCTTAAATCATGAAGGAAAGTCCTTGTCCAACCCTCCCTTCCATCTCCCCAGGAGCACAGGTCCCAGGCATAGATTCCCTGCCCAGATCATCCTTCTGTGCTTAGAAAGTTCCAGGCCAGCCAGGGCATCACAGTTTAAGTATCTCAAAAGAAGAGTGAGGGCATGAAAAACCTCAGGGCGCACAGGGGCAGAGTGAGGAAAACAACTATGAAGGCCTGACCACCCAACAAAGAAGATAAGGAATAGAGACATGGGAATATCT
>OU015749.1:3065497-3076198 GCA_907169655.1 Acomys percivali | reverse complement strand
AAGAAGATAAGGAATAGAGACATGGGAATATCTTCCAGGAAGAGAGAGAAAGAGATGGGAGGGGGGAGGAAATGGTTCCTGTTGGTTGACAAGATCTTTGTCCCTTTTTTTTGTTAACAAAGTTTGTGGGGATGTGTGCCTGTGTGGCTATGTCCTAGCTTTTCTCTTGGCATTTCTTTTTGCATCAGAGATCCTGTTAAACCAAACAGCTTTAGTCATTTTATCTGCTTGGGGGAGGGAGCACTGGGGGATGGAGATCTGTGACTCCAAGACTAAGAACACTTCTTTCCAGAGGACTGGAGTTGGCTCCCAGCACCCAACTCCCAACTCCAGCCCCAGGAACCAAACCCAGGCCTCCTCTGGCACCTGCACACAAGTGCACATTTCCCACATAGACACATAAATACCAACATGTTTTTAAGAAGTAAGGCATGTGGCACCATGCATCTGTGAGTCTGTCATTTAGAGGCTGGGCCAAAGGACAAGTCTAGGACGGCATGAGCTACATAGTGAGAGTCGCTCTCAAAAAGTAAGATGAGCAAGATGTTTGTCCTGTTGTCACTAGCCCAGGGAAAATACTTCCATTGCCAACATATCTAATTCATACACGTATCAACAAGTTCATTCATGTAATTCAGGAGTTTATTTACTCATTCAATCTTAGGTTGAAGTTGGGAGGCGCTGGACATGTCATTCAACAAATATGAACTAGTAGCTTCTAAGTCCTGGGCACAAGCCTGCCGTGGTGGCTGCATGGACGTATGGTCCTGAGGAATAGGAGAGTGGAGGATGGGGAAAGAAAAGGAGGCAGCAGAGGAGGAGGAGGAGGAGGAAGAGAGAAATGGGAGAAGGGTTTCCTGGAGAGTTTCAAGGAGCAGGCTGTTCTCTCACAGTCTAGGAAGCAAAGGGCTCTTTGAGAGACAGTCATTGGCTTGGTGTTACCTTCCCCATGTCTGAGAAACTAACTTTTTAATTTGATTTTGTTTAAAATAACTGTTTGGTTCCAATTCTGAGATTAGGTAATAACAGTCTTTTCTTCTAGGGGTTTCAAAGGTGACTGTAGGGTGAATAGGGACAGGGCAGACCATAGGAGACCTTAAGTCACCTCAGATGTGGAGACAGCCTTATACATGCTTGGCATACAAGCATGAGAACCTGAGCTCCATCACAGAACCAGTACAGAACACACCAGGCCTCAGAGCCACGCCCAGCTTCTAAGGCCTCAGAGCCACGCCCAGCTTCTACATAGCTTTTACAGATTTGAACTCAGGTCACCATGTTTTGCACAGCAAATGCTTTTGCCCACTCAGCCATCTTCCTAGGCCCCTGGATTTATTTTTTAAATACACTGAGAAGTTGGCTTGGGGGTGTTTGGTTGGTTCTTGGTTGGTTGGTTAGTTTGGTTCTCTTTTTTCTCCATTTATTATTTATGTAATCATGCTATAGCCCAATCACAGCCCCTCCCTCCTCTCCTCCTAGTCCCACCCTCACATACCCCCTCTTTCCATGCCCCTCTCCCCTTCTCAGAGAAAGGGAGATCCCCAAGGGGTGCCACCCCACCCTGACACCTCAAGTCACAAAAGGACGAAGGGCATCATCTCACACTGGGACATGATCAGGCAGCCCAGCTAGGGGAAAAGGATCCAGTGGGAAGTAACAGAGTCAGAGACAGCCCCTGGTCCCATTGTCAGGGGACCCACATGCTGACCACACTGCATATTCTGTTTAGGAAAACCTCACCACCTAACATACCAGTGGCCCACCCTCGGTCCCACCACATTCTGCAGGCACCACAGCATGTGTCAGAGATTTCCCACTGTATTTGTTCTGTTAAGATATGAACGAGAGTAGCTATAGAACCATGGGCAGTTATGATGGTGTTCAGGTAAATGATAGTGAGCAGAATGACATTAATACAATAAATTTGCCAATTCTGTTTCCACTAGAAGTGTGTGTGTGTGTGTGTGTGTGTGTGTGTGTGTGTGTGTGTGTGTAGAGAGAGAGAGAGAGAGACAGAGACAGAGACAGAGACAGAGACAGAGACAGAGACAGACAGACACAGACACACAGACACACAGACACACAGACACACAGACACACAGACACGGAGACAGACAGGGGGACAGGGAGACAGACAGGGAGACAGGGAGACAGGGAAACAGACCGACAGGGAGACAGGAAGGGAGACAGACAGGGAGACAGGGAGACAGGGAAACAGACCGACAGGGAGACAGGCAGACAGAGACAGACAGAGAGAGAGATTGCACAGGTTACACAGGATACCTGGCAGAATGTTAAATTCAAGAGGCCCCTTCTCTGCCTGCAACTTTATGACTCCGTGCATGCCTGGAAGCATGCTGCTCCATTCATTTTGAGAAATTAAATGTAATGCTCCCCTGTATTCTAGACTCGCCTCACTTCATATAAAAATTACATCCCTGAAAGGTCTTGTGTAAATTTAATTTGGGGAGAGTGAATTACATTTAAATATAGTAGGCTCCCCAGCTATTTAAAGACATGCTGTAATGTCTCACTTATATAATGCCCTCCCTTTTTTTTTTTTTTAAATAAATAAGGCTTTCTTTAAAGTATGGCATCCCTATATAGATGTGAACCATCATAAAGCTTATTTTCATGCATGAATTGTGGGTAGTCTGTCTCTGCTCTTAAGTAATAATAAAACTTAAATAAGGAGCAGTGGTCGCAGTAACTGTTGTAATAATCAAATGCTGGTGAGAGGAGAAACAGTAGCAGGTTAATTAACTTATTGTAGATCGCACTACTAGAAAGTCACAGAAGTGATATTTGACCTTGGCCTATTTCTGAGCTCATCTTGTTAACACGACTGTGTGAACCAAAAAGACAAGTGAGGAACCCTCACTGAATGTGCCGCCCAACACCCACCCCCACTAACCGCCATGGTGGAGACTGCCTGATTTTCTATGCACATCTACTTTGGAGTAAGATATGTCATCATATACATACACTTATACATATACATATACATCATATACATATACATTGCTAGAGTTTGTTGCATGTAGCCAGCCAGTGGAATTCCAGTCCTCATCTGCTATTGGATTCTTCCATATTTGATCCTGTGGCTCCCAACCGGAGAATCGTTCCTCAGAACTGATATCCTTAAGGTTTTGTTATTGTGTCCATTAATCCTCGTTTCCTACTGTTTTGGTTAATCAGGTTATAATTGACGTAGGCTCGGTCACTAAGTTGTTAATAAAGTAGTCTGGTTAAGAAAATAAATAAATAAATAAATAAATAAATAAATAAGATACGTCATTTCGAAAAAATTTCACCAAAGATGCTTAACCTAATTACAAGTGTCAATACGTCTCTGTGCTGAGTGTCAGACTAAACAAACTTGCACTACCATGTGTCTGCTAAAGATGACTTTGGCGCAAGAACTGTTTAGGTTGGTGTGGTGGTATGCATGTGTGGCCCCCATAGACTCCTAGGGCATTATTTTCTTAGAGGTGTGGCCTTGTTGGAGGAAGTTTGTCACTGGGGGGTGGGCGTTGAAGTTTCAGAAGCTCAGTCCAAGGCTAGTGGCTCACTCCCTCTTCATGCAGATGTAGAATTCTGCAGCACCATGTCGGCCTGCCTAGCACCGCTCTTCCCTCTATGGTGATAATGGACTAAACCTCTGAACCGTAAGCCGGCCCCAATTACATGTTTTCCTTTGTAAGAGTTGCCGTGGTCATGGTGTCTCTTCACAGCCTTGGACACCCTAACGAAGGCAGAAAGAAAGAGATCCTCCCCACACCAAGACTGTTCATAAACAATTACTAACGAAAAGGTAATACTAGATTCTGGTGTTTTAGTAAAATTCCATCGTCTTCCAGAGACACTTTCCCAATCCCCTCACTCATTCTTAGCCTTTTATTCAAGCTTCTAAATCCAAGAGCCTGTTGCATTAAGGCAGATTCCCATCCCCCATCCCCCATCCCCCATCCCCCACGCCCCCATCCTCCACCCCACCCCCACCCCGGAGATGGGGAAGCAAACTCTCTCACCTGTAGTCGTGTCCTTTAGCCAGTAGGTGGTGCCAGAGTGTGAATGATTCGGAAAAATGATGCTCCAAGGGTGGTGTTTTCCAGGAAGTGACTCTGAAAAGGCAGGGCTGCCCCCATGAAGACACGCCCAGTGTGTGGGATGGCTCCAGGAAGTGGCGCATAGAGTGCGGCTTCCGGGAAAATGTCATGTTTGGAAAGGGGGCCCATGCAGTTTTGATTAAAGTTCATGAAATTGGGGGATGATGGCATACATCATTTCAGAGGGCCCCACGTGTGATCACATTTGCTATTATAAGAAGAAAGTCACAGGAAAAAAAGACCTATGACGCCAGGAGCACAGATTAAAGTGGCACAGCCACTGCTAGGATACAGGCAGATTCCGGAAGATAGACATGTCAAGGAAAGCTTCTCCCCCAAAGCTCCCAGAAAGCATGGCACTGCCGACACCTTGACTGTAGATTCCTGACCTCCCAGTTTGTCAGAGGGCACATCTGTATCGTTTCAAGCAATTAACTTTACAATAAAGTACAATGCTGCATTGGTAAAGCATCGTTTTCTCAATTTTAAAAATCGTATTAAATTATGCTCTATTGTTCCCTCATTACAAACTAATTCACTAAAGGCAAATGTTTCCTAGGATTTCTAGTGGGACAATTTTGTTTTTATTTGTTTTGTTTTCTGGATGCTAAAGAGAGAGTGCACAGAATCTTTGTTCAAGATAGTCTGCAAAATAAAAAACAAGACACCCTGCGTCTCAGTTAGATTTCTGCTGTTGTGATAAAACACATGACCAAAAATAACTTGGAGAAGAAAGGTTTATTTCACCTTACAACCCTCAGGTCACAGTCCACCACCATTGACAAAGGTCAGGTCAGGGGCTTAAGGCAGGAGCCTGGAGAAGGGAACCGAGGCCAGGCTGTGGGGGACGCTGTTTACTGGCTTGTTCCCTTGTCTTGCGCCCCCCCCCCCCCCCCCCCCCCCCCCCCCCCCCGCTTTCTGATACTGTGCAGGTATACTTTCCTACGCCTGCCTAGGGGCCGCACCACTCCGGCGAGCTGTGCCCTTCACATTAAACTTCAATCAGGAAAATGCCCTGGGGATTTGCTGCAGGCCGATCTCACGGAGGCGTTTTCTCAGTTCGGATTCCCTCTTCCCAGATGTGTCTGGGTTCCAGCCAGCAGCACACGGATCCCATCAACCCAGCCCCACGTTACTGCTCACGGTACTAAGGTTCTGGGTGCTGATTCTTCACCAGGAGAGATTCCTCGTTCTTGGACTGGAATCACCACAATACTCATTTGTTTGGTTTTTTCCATGTTCAAAATATCAAATCCATATTCTAAATCTTAACTGGAACTAGGGTTCCATGTCAACCGCAGTGGCTGATACGTTGTTGTCTGCTGCTGGAAGGGAATTTCAGAATAATCCTCAGGAACTACTGTGTATTGTACACGGGGGGGCAGTTGGCAATGTTGTACGTGTGTAGTATACTGGGTTTTTAGGTATGTGCTAATGCTAACCTTCAGAACATCATGGCTTTGGGTCTTGCCAGGACATACTGTGACTGTCTTTTATTGTGTCCTTAGAAGTTGGTTTTTATTTATTTCAATATTTTTCAACACAGAGTCCCATGTAGCCCACACTAGCCTCCTACTCCCCACATAGCTTAAGGTGACCCTAAATTTCTGCCCTCCTGCCTCCACCTCCCTAGTGCCGAGATTATATGCATGCACCACCATACCTAGGCTTATGCAAACACAGTGCTGAGAAGCAAACCCAGGACCTCACATACGCTGGGTAAGCACTCTGCAGCTCCATCCCCAACTCACTATGTAACTGCATTTTAATGTTAAATCTTTTCGTGCTGCCTCGCAAACTAGTCCCTGTGACTTATAACATTTATTTCTACGCCTCTAACCATAAAGAAGAATAACTTAGGCACTAATCAGACTTTCCTTTCCACGTCTGTGAGAATGTACCTTCATCTTAGCCAACAAAAGCCAAGACTCTTATTAATGATGTGGTTAAGCAATATGGCCCCCAAGGGTCCTTATACACTGTTAAGCCAATCCTCATTGCCCTGAAAAGAGTGAATGGATGAATCGGAGAAGAAAGCTCAGGCCTAGCAGAGGGCTCAGTAGATAAGAGGGGCTTGCTGTGTAAGCATGAGGACCTGAGTTCAAATCTCTAGAACCTACATAAAAACCAGGCACGGCCATGCATGCCTATAACCACAGAGACATGCGGAGCCTGGGAGCACATTGGCCAGCCAGCATAGGCAAAGCAATAAGCTTCCGGTGCAGTGGGAGACCGTGTCTCAAGGGGATAAAGCAAAGAACAAAGAGGAGGGCACTGTGTCTGTCCCCTGACCTGTGTGTGTGTGTGTGTGTGTGTGTGTGTGTGTGTATGTATGTATGTGTGTGTATGTATGTATGTGTGTATATGTATGTATGTATGTGTATATGTATGTATGTCTGTGTGTGTATCTATGTATATATGTATGTGTGTATATGTATGTATGTGTGTGTATGTGTGTATACATGTATGCATGTGCACATACACCACACACACTACACACGTAAACACGAAAGCATACAACACACACACACACACACACACACACACACACACCACATACACAAAAAGAAAGGAAGGAAGGGATGGGGACAAGAAGAAGAGAAACAAAAGGAAGAAGAGGAAAGGAAAGAAAAGAGAAAATAAGATACAAGATCTATAGAAACTGTGTCCATATCCAGAAATGCCAAAAAAAAAAAAAAAGATACCTAAAGTGTTCGTTTAAATTTACAACAGCTACATATAGTAAGTGACCTTTTTTACATATGTGAAAAGGTTTGCATAGAAACCAAATGTCTTTCTAGGGGCCAAAAAACAGAAGAGCGTAGGTGTCACATAATTATCTTATTAACAATCTTCAAAGCCCAGTTCACATCACAGGGATTGTGTATGTGAGTGTGTTGGGGGGTGGCGGGGCTGTTTTCAATGGGAAGTGAGTGAAATCACCTGAAACATAATAAAATGCAAACACAAACAAAACTGCACAAACTGAAAAGCAGCCTTTTCATGGTGACTCAGAAGAAGGCCATTGCTCAGAGCTTCATCACCAATGCCACCCTTCATCAGTCACCATGCCACCCTGGGCCTTCTCATGGACAGAGGCGGCCTGGTGCTGACCAATGGCTGAGGATAGACTCCCCCTCGCTCCCACACGACACCCACGAGAGCACCTCCTGACAACTGTGTGTGCTGCCTGTGCTTACAGGGCTTGCCCTACAGGGAAGGCCGCGGTGCTGCCCGGTGTGAATGCTCTGGGCAGAACCACACGCTTCATCGCCACTGGTAGATCTACACATTCGAGTGGGTCGGCCCACGGCTCCATCTCCTTTACTATAATCAGAGCCAATCATCAGTTACAGCGATGCCAGGATTTTCCTGCTGGCATTAATACCTAGTAAACATCCCAAGTGATGTTTCTTTTTTTAATTTTTTTAAAATGACATCAAAGGTTGGATTTCCATTCCCACAGGTTGTTTTGGAGAAGATTTTTGTTCTTGCGGACAAAAAAAAAAAAAAAATAGAATAAAAATGATCCTTAAACTAGAGGCTTAGAATATAAGTACTCTATGATAACTCCTACAGAGGAATTAAAGTTAGGGTGGGACAAATGTATAAATGGCAGAAAAAAGTATGTTTAATAGAAAAATAATCCTGACTTCTGCTTATTGGTTGCTTACTCCATTCCCTGGAACAACCAAGGAATTTACCACTAAACTGGAAATATTTTATGCCCTACAAGTGGAAACATTTTGGTGTGTGTGTGGCTTGGAGAGCACTGAGCAAAGTAGAGGTGACCATGAAATCATCCTTTGAATAGCAATTATTACAGCATGTGATGTTTCAAAGGGCTCTTTTCTGTCTCATTTGATCTTCACTTAACCTTGTGAAATGAAGTTGACATCATCAGAGAGCAAAAGAAGGGGACGAATGATGTGGGCCAAGGTCCTCGAAATGGAGAAAGGCTGGAAACCTAGGTCTCTCCAGTTCCTAAGTCCCAAGTCTTGTCTTCACGCTGGAGCCCACAAGCCTATCAGCCTGGGGCTTCTATCCACTATGTGCTCATGTGCTGCCTTCCTGGGGCCAACAGCCTGCTGACTGCTGAGGACTCCTTGGTGAGTCTGACAACCAAGGCTGTTGAAAGCAAAGCCCAGCCAGGCAGCCGCTGAGCCTTCTCCAAGGTAGGTGTCTGCTTGCTGAGAGCCAATGGCAAAACTCAAAGCTGCCCCCAGGAAGGCAGCAATAGGAAGAAAACAGGAGGCAGGGGTGGGACAAAGTACAAGGAACCAGGCAGGTCGTGTGTTGGCATCAGACATTCAAAGGCATTCCACTGAGTCCAGAATTTAGGATCTTGGAGAAGCCTCAGAGGGTCAGTGGTCAGTCCCAACATAAAAACAAGAAGGGTGGGAGACAGATGAGGGAAGAGAAAAACTGCAGAGGATGGAGGAGGTTGCCAGACTGCTGGACCTGGCTGCCTGCAATTCCAAAACAGTGCTCACATCCCTTTGTGCTTAGTCGTCCCTAACCTCAGCAGCTGCCTCTTCCTGCCAAGATGGTCCCTGCCCAGTAGGACAGTCGATGGCTGCCAATGGGCCAGATTGTTTCCCCCTGCCCAGCTCTCAGGGGTGGACAGCCACAATAGCAAACCACTTCTAGGCAAAGGAGCTGACAGTGTTGGAATTTGCCGGAGCGTGCTACATTGCCCATCCATGACCAGAAGAAGGTCACGGGGTGACTTTCAGTCTGGGAGCCACGCTGTTTAGGTGGCAATTGGCAAAGCTAAAATTGCCATGTGCTCGCGAGAGCATGCCTCAGTTCTATCCAAGAAGATCAGAGGTGGAGCTGGGGACACAGGGGGATCCTGAAGTCTGTGACTGTAACCCACAGCTGAGCAGGTCTTCCACCCTTACATGGAGTTGAATATAGGCAGGCCATTGGCCTCCTGATACGCCCATCCAGTCATGATGTCTACCTGGACTGCTTCCCAACACCTGGACTTGTAGCACATCCTGGGGACTCCTGAGCAGCCATGCCACTGGACTAAATACAACCTCTGGTACCTCCCCGCAGGCTCCTCACACTCATGTGATAAATAGGCAGACAAGAAAGAGAGAGAGACAGAGGGGAGAAAGAGACAGAGACAGAGACAGGAGAGACACAGAGAAAGAGACAGAGAGAGAGACAGAGAGAGATGCTCCCAGGTTTGTTCATCCCCTTGACATTTTGACACGATTTTTTTTATCTGCAAAAACCATGTAAGAGAATCACAAAAGTTACAAAACAAAACAACAACAACAACAAAGCAGGCTTGTGTTTTGAGTGTCATTGTTTGAAAGCAAAATGTCCCCCATAGACATGTGTATTTTAATGCTTGGTTCCCACCTGCTGGAGCGTATCAGGAAAGTTGTGGAACCTTTAAGAAGCACATTGCCTTGATGAGGGAAGTGGGGGACAGGCCTTGAGAACATATAGCCCAACCTCACTTCCAGTTCACCTTCTGCTTTGTGACTGTAGAGGCATCAGGCTCAGCCAGCCTCTCCACTCCTGCAGCCTTCCATGCCTTCCCCGTCATGGTGGGATGTGTCTCCTCCAATTGTAAGCCAGAGAGAAAAAAACAAGTATTCCTTAAATTGCTTATTTCTAGGCATTTTGTCACAGCAATGAAAAAAGTAACTAGCCGGGTAAGTTAATGACTATGTGGTAGGCCTCATTCACAGCTATCCTTGGCTATACATGCTTTCAACATGTCTGCTAATGAGTCCATCTGCCTAGGGTCCATGCCTAGGGAAACGGAAGAGGGCATGCGGGGTTGAGGGGGCCGGGTAGGGGACAGGTTTGACCTCCACAAAGTAAAACTAGACAAGAGGAGAGAGAGGTCCATCTGGGCTGCCTTTGGTCCAGGACTTATGCAGGTACAGAGGTGAGCTGCGGAGGATGAGAAATGCATAAGGCATGGAGAGAGGGCAACTGACAAGGGTTTCTGCGCTAAAACCAAACTTTCCAAAGCATCACTGAAGTGCCCAGACCGGAGACCGAACTCCTTGCCTGCTTTACTTCCATGGTGGATCCCTGAGACTCTGAGCAAAGATTGTGCCATACTATAGATCCCACAGAACTTAAGAGGGTGTCGTTTGTTATGGACGGGATTGTTTTGGAAACCATTTGGCAGTGTCCATCTGGGCCTCCAAGCTGTGTTTTTGTTTAGGTGATTCCCCTCCTCCACCCCACCTCCATGCAGAGGTCAGCAAACATAACCCTCAAAGGGGAAAAAAAGGCAGCAAAGAGACAAAAATAAGAAGTCACCAGACTCTTGGCTGTGCTGGGCCCTTGGGACCATCAGGGAGAGCAGGCATTCTCAGCAGGTTCCCGGAACCCTCACTCCAACATTTCCAGGAAGTCCTCATCAAAATGAGGAGCACAGGAAGGTACCCAGGCAGGAGGTCAGGCTGGAACAGAGAGTAAAAGCATCAGGAGGTCAATGCCAGGCTGTTGGGGACGGCATCTGTCGCCCTGAGTGGAAAGTCCTAGCTTTCTCCCTCTGCTCTGCAGTGTGAGGGATTGCTGTAAGGGTCACACCCCGCCTGGACATCAGAGTACA
>OU015749.1:3038658-3053121 GCA_907169655.1 Acomys percivali | reverse complement strand
GTTGTTGTTGTTGTTGTTGTTGTTGTTGTTGTTGTTGTTGTTGTTGTGTTTGAATGCACATATGCATATGCATCTTTAAATGAATATGTGCACAAAAGCACTCACGGACACATGCATGTGCATAGGTAGGCACAGGTGAATGGTGACCGTCTTCTCTGGTTGTGAGCCACTTTAATTACTGAATCAGGGTCTCTCATTGAGAATCTGGTGCACACCAATTTAGCTAGTGTAGGTAGTAGCCAGCTTGCCACAGAGATCCTTTGCTCTACCTCCTGAGGACTAGAATTACAAATGGGCCGTTACGCTCACCTAGCTTTTGCATGGTGCAGGGAACTAAAACCCCAGTCCTCATCCTTGCACAGCAAACACTGTGTCCATGGAGCCATCTCCCCAGCCCTGAGCATCTCATTTGTTAAGCCTGATGGGACCCTTAGTGGAAAGAATATTAAGAGGATAAAATTAGTAGCAGGAAATAAATACCATCTGAGGGCCCAGGGTATAGTTCTGTGGTAGAGCTCTTGCCCAACATGTATGACGCCTTGAATCCCAGTACCAGAAACAAGACCTGAGCTAGAGAAATGGCTGGGTGGTTAAGATCACTGGCTCCTTTTTCAGAGAACCAAGTTTGAAGTCCCAGCAGCTCGTAACCATCTGTGGTTCTATTTCCAGGGAATCTGATGCCCTCTGGCCACCGCTGAGAGCACATAGCATGTGTGTGATGCATAGCAATATGTGTGGGCAAACCCGTGTTCTCATGTACTAAAAGTAGATAATAAAATAAAATAATAAACACAGATTTTTTTTCTAACACTGGGCGTGGATAGCTCACACATATAATCCAACACTAAAGAAGCTGAGACAGAATTGTCACTAATTTTAGTGTCAGCCTGTCTCAAAAAAAATTGGATGTTTGAAAGTGTGGCTGAGAGGTAGTCAAGACAGCTCTCAGGTGCATCTGAAGTCACCCTATTGGCATTACTATGTTTCAAAAACTTGAACATCAAAAAAAAACAAAAAAACAAAAACAAAACAAAAAAAACTTGAATATCAGCCAGTAACAGGAATTGCTTTTCATCTGCAAGACAGAACGGTCTCTGAGCTAATTTGTATTATCTTCCAGAAGTGACTTTCAATACTGCTACCCACTGCTTGATATTGCTTACAGAAGAACCCTTCTTATGGTGAAAAATAATATCTACCATGTTTGGAAATGAGTGATCAGGGTCTTGGTAACCCCTTTAAATGTAATGGTTCTACATATGTGTTGAAAGCATCCCTCAAGCCAGTCAAGCCCTGCTGGCCCTAGCCTGGAGCAGAGCATCTTCCTGGTAGCATTTTTCTTTCTTGTTGAGATTTTTTTTTTTTTTTTTTTGAGCACAGAACATGAAGTTTATGATAGATTGTCTTAGTAAAAGGTTCCGGCTAAACATCTGTTCCCAAGGAAAGGAAGTAGAGTCTGTTCCAGTCTTAAAATGTGGTCAGTCCACATGAAGGTTGAAGGACAAAATGACCACAGCAGTGGGTGTTAAGCCCTGTGATTGATCACACCTTTGTCTGCTTTGGAGCCACTAAATCAAGCTCCCTTGGTTGAGTTTTACATGGTGACAGAAATACACTCTTTCCACTGAGGTTCAGAAATCCACCACCCTTAAAGGGCCAGCTTTACAGAAAACACACTAAAGATGAAGTAGGAAGGAGTGGGCAGCTCAGCTGACATCACCCTTGCCCAGCATGAATGAATGAAGCTCTAGGTTAGATTCCCCAACACCACATACACTGGTATGGTGGTGCAAGCCTGTATTCCCAGCACTTAAGAGGTAGAACCATGTGGAAGATCAGAAATTCAGTGTCACCCTTGGCTGTGGATTGAATTTGAGGCAAGCCTTGGCCAGAGACCTTGTCTCAGCAAGAAAGAAGATGAAGGATGAATAGAGTCAGAGATGACGATGACAATGACGATGATAACAATGGCCAATTACTGATTTATCTCAAAGCAGTCACACTCAGTCCCCTATTCCTTCATTTAAAAAACTGCTTGACTAAACTAGAAAGAATTTTAGCGGTATGTCTGTCTGTGTAAGAATGTTTGTATAGGCACAATGCACGTATGTGTGCATGCCTGTGAAATTCAGAAATCAAGCTTAGGTGTCATTTTGAGTAACTATACACTTTGGTTTTGAGATAGAGTTTCTCTCTAACCTGGAACTCTCCAGGAGATTTAGCCTGGCTGGCCAGTGAGTGCAGTGGTCCATACGTCTCTGCTTCCCCACTGATAGATTTATAAGCATATGCTACCACTGCCTGGCTTTTGTTTTTATGTGTTGCTCATGATTGAACTCCGGTCTTCATGCTTACAGG
This sequence comes from Acomys percivali, assembly GCA_907169655.1. Lineage (NCBI taxonomy): Eukaryota > Metazoa > Chordata > Mammalia > Rodentia > Muridae > Acomys > Acomys percivali. The sequence goes on along the minus strand of OU015749.1, from coordinate 3,050,763 downwards.
GTAAGCACTATACTGAATGAGCTACCCCAGGCCCTAATATTGGTGTTTTTAAACACAGCCTGCTTAGGTGCTCAGAACTCGGGGTGGCTACAGAATTTGGACAGATTCTGGAACACAGGTAAATCTGACCTGAGGTCACTGGCCTAATCCACTGGAAGGGTTCACTGATCCCTGAAGGTGAGGGGTCTCAACCTATACCCACTCACCTACAAGCCACTCTCAACAGCCAGTGATTGACACCAGAAACTACCATCCAATGCCAGAAACATCCAGATAGTTAAAGGTAGCATAGAAACACAAACAACAAAAGCCAAAATAATATGGCATCTCCAGAACCCAGTTATCCCAATTCAATCAGCCCTGGACACTCTAACAAAACTGAAACACAAGAAAATAACATCAACTCTTTCCTTATGAAGACTATAATGGAAGAAATGAATAAAATCCATAAAGAAATTCAGGAAGGTACAGCCAAACAGATTAAGGACCTTAGAAAGGCCATGACAGAGGCCTATAAAGAGGAAATTAAGAAATCACTGGAAGAAATTCAGGAAAATACAAACAATCCAGTGAAGAAAATCAATAAAACAGTTCAAGATCTGAAGCTGAAAATGGAAAGAATAATGTAAGTACAAACTGAGGAAAGCCTGAAAAGAGAGAACTCAGAGAAGAAGAGAGGGACTGAAAAAGTAAGCATGCCAACAGAATACACAAGTTGGAGGAAAGGATCTCAGATGTAGAAGACACAACAGAAGAATTTGATGCAACCACCAAAGAAAGTGTTAAGTCTAAAACACCCAAGAAATCAAGGACACCATGAAAGGATGAAACCTAAGAATAATAAGAATTGAGGAAAGAGAAGATACCTGGCTTCAAGCCACAGAAAATATTTTCCATAAGATCATAGAAGAAAATGTCCCCATTTGAAAGAAAGAGATGCATATAAACATATAAGTGGCCTACAGTACACCAAATAGAGTAGATCAGAAAAGAAAATCCTTCCACCACAAAATAATCAAAACACAAAATGTACAAACAAAGAAAAATATTAAAAGAAGCAAGGGAAAAAGGCCAAGTAACATATAATGGAAAACTCATCAGAATCACTCCCTACTTTTTATCAGAGACCACAAAAGCCAGAAGGACCTGGGCAGAGGTATTGAAAACCCTAAGAGGGGCCGGAGAAATAGCTCAAAGGCTAAGAGCATTGCCTGCTCTTCTGAAAGTCCTGAGTTCAATTCCAAGCAACCACATGGTGGCTCACAACCATCTGTAATGGGATCTGGTGCCTTGTTCTGGTGTGCAGGTGTACATTCAAACAAAACACTGTATACATAATAATAAATAAATATATAGTTTTTAAAAGAAAGAAAGAAAAGAAAAGAAAACCCTAAGATACCACAGATACCAGTCCAGACTACTATATCCAGCAAAACTTTCAATAACCATAGATGCAGAAAGCAAGATAGTCCATGACAAAAAGTTTCAACAGTACCCATCTACAAATCCAGCCATAGAGGAGATAGTAGAAGGAAAACGCCAAACCAAAGAGGCTAACCACACCCAGGAAAACACAGGAAATAAATAACTTCTCTTTAGCAAAACAAAAACCAGAGAAACACATTACCACAACCAACATCAAAATCAAAGGACCTAACAGTCACTGGTCATTAATATCTCTCAACATCAATGGTCTCAACTCTCCAATAAAAAGACACAGGATAACAGGATAACAACTCAACATTCTTCTACATTCAAGAAACACATCTCAGTGACAATTATGTGACATTATGTCAGGGTAAAAGACTGGAAAAAGGTCTTCCAAGCAAATGGGCACAAGAAGCAAGCTGGAGTAACCATTCTAATATCTAATAAAGTAGATTTTCAACCTAAATTAATCAAAAGATATGAATAAGGACAATTCATACTCATCAAAGGAAAATTCAGTCAAGATGACATCACAATTCTGAACAGCTATGCCCTAAATACAAAGGCACCTACATTTGTAAAAGAAACAATAAAGCTTAAACCACACATCAATCCCCACACATTAATAGTGTGAGAATTCAACACTCCTCTATCATCAAAGGATAAAACAACAAAACAGAAGCTAAACTGATAAATAATGACACTAACAAATGTCATGAATCAAATGGACCTAAGAGATATCTACTGAACTTTTCATCCAAACACAAAAGATTATACCTTCTTCTCAGACCCTCATGGAACCTTCTCCAAAATTAACTATATAGTAGGTCACAAAGCAAGCTTCAACAAATACAAAAAGACTAAGAAAATACTTTGTATGCTATTATACCACCATGAACTAAAGCTAGACCTCAACAACAGAAATAACAAAAAGCCTACACACACATGGAAACTGAACAACTTTCTAATCAATAACAACTGGGTCAGGGAAGAAATAAAGAAATTAGAGACTTCCTAAAAGTAAATAAAGATACAACATACCCAAATTTGTGGGACACATTGAAAGTGGTGCTAAGAGGAAAGTTCATAGCACTAAGTGCCTTCATGAAGAGATTGGAAACATCTCATACAGGCAACGTAATGACATATCTGGAAGCCCTAGGAAAAAAAGAAGCAGAAATACCCAAGAAGAGTAGGTGCCTGGAAATAATCAAACTCAGAGCTGAAATCAATAAAATAGAAACAGAACAATTCAAAGAATCGAAGAAAACAAGAGCTGGTTCTTTGAGAAAATCAACAAGATAGACAAATCCTTAGCCAAACTGATTAAAAGGCAAATCAACAAAATCAGAAATTAAAAAGGGAGACATAACAACAGACACTGAAGAAACTGGATGTAAATAGATCCTTATTTATCACCCTGCACAAAACTAAAATCAAATGGATTAAAGACCTCAGCATAAAATCAGACACATTAAATCTGTTAGAAGAAAAAGTGTGGAAGAGCCTTGAACTCATTGGCACGGCAGACAACTTCCTGAACAGAACACGAATAGCTTAGGCTCTTAGATCAACAATTAATAAATGAGACTTCATAAAACTGAAAAGCTTCTGTAAGACAAAGGACACTGTCAATAGAACAAAATGACAGCCTACAGACTGGGAAAAGATCTTCACCAACCCCATATCAAATAAAGGGCTAATATCCAAAATATATAAAGAACTCAAGACGATAAACACTACCAAATCTAATAACCCAATTAAAAATGGGGTACAGAGCTAAACAGAAAACTCTCAACAGAGGAATATCAAATGGCTGAGAAACACTGAAAGAAATGCTCAAGATCCTTAGTCATCAGAGAAATGCAAATCAAAACCACTCTGAGATCCCCATCTTACACCTATCAGAATAGTTAAGATCAAAATCTCAAGTGACAGCACATGCTGACAAGGATGTGGAGAAAAGGAAACACTCCTCCATTGCTGGTGAGAATGCAAACTTGTACAACCACTTTGGGAATCAATCTATTGCTTTCTCAGAAAAGTAGGAATAGTGCTATTTCAAGACCCAGCTAAACCACTCCTGGGCATATACCCTAAAGATGCTCCACCATGCAACAAGGAAATTTGTCCAACTATGTTCATAGCAGCTTTATTCATAATAGCCAGAATCTGGAAACAACCTGAATGTCCTTCAAACAAAAAATTGATTGGCACATTTACACAATGGAATACTACTATGCCATTAAAAACAAGGAAATTTAAATTAAAAAAAAAAAAAACAAAGAAATCTTGAAATTTGCAGGCAAATGGATAGAACTAGAAACCATCATCCTGAGTGAGGTAATCCAGACCCAGAAAGACACACATGGTATATAGTCATAAGTGAATATTAACCCAACGTAGATGTCCTCTGAAAGACTTCACCCAGTGGGGCATTGGGACAGAGTTGGATTCTGGGCAGAGCGATGAGAGGTGTATGAAAGAGTGTGGGGATGGAAGGACTCAGAAGGTTCTGGAGCCCCACAGGGAGACCACCAAGGCCAGTGGATCTGGACTCAGGAGGACCCGCACAAACTGATGCATCAACCAAGGACAGTACATACAAAGAACTAGGAATCCCTTTCAGATATCACCAGTGGACAGCTCATTCTCCACGGTTGTCGGGAGAGCAGGGACTGCCTCTGACATGAATTCTGGCGCCCATGATTTGATCTCTTCCCCTTGGCCGGGAGGCCCTGAAAGCACACAGAGGAAGAGGATGCAGGCTATCTAGATGAGACCTGATAGGCTGTCGGTCAGAAGGTGGGGAAGGAGGGACTCCCCCGTCAGAGGTCTGGGGGGGGGAACAAGGCAGAAGAGGGAAGGAGAGGGGGAAACAGAAGACACAAATGAAGGGGTAACAATTGGGATGTTATATGAATAAATTATTTTTAAAGACTATTTTTCAAAAACTACAGGATAGAGAGACAATCATTGGCTTAGTCTTGAATTCCGCAAATATAAAAATTATTTCTATCAGAACACCATTAACGGACACCTCAATAAATAACTTATTAAAACCAAAACGAATAATAAGAGTACAAAGACTTAGAACAATTAATAACGAAGAGAACATATGTTAGGATTAAGGCAAAATGTCTTATTAGACATTTTGACATAGTAAAGTAAGGTGAGAATATAAGACCATGAAGACAGAAAATATAAGTGGTTCCTTAGGAGACTGCATAACATTGGACTAAAAGAGAATGAGGCTTTCTGCTCAAGTGACTAAACATAGACTGGAAGAAAGAGACTCCTTCACTTCTACATGAACACACGGTCCCAGCAACCAACCTAAAATCCAGCACTAGGGCACCTCTAAATGACAGGCATGCCCCACACACACACTAATATGGCTCCTAAGGAGCCCTCACACAATTTCTCAAGCCAGTAGTCTGGGGGTACTTCTGCAAATATTTATCTGGCGTGATAAGAAAAATCTCACCCTACCCCGGAATATCAAGTGTTTGGAGCTGCTCTTCGCAAATTAGCACGGATGGCGGGAGTCTAGGAACAAAGCTCGTCTCCACTAGACGCCCGTTCTAACCTCTGCTCAGGAGACGTGCACCCTGCCTTTCCCAGGCCCGCTTGTTTCCTAACCTCCCTGTCCTCACAGGCCCGGAGCTCGGCATTCTTTCTGGCTGGAGTTTCCCTTTGAAGGAAATCAGTCTGGCTCCTTGCGGCATGAATTTAACCCAGCTATTAAGCCTCTTTGCATAAATATCAAAGACTGCTGTCTTGAAATTCTCTGTTGCCTAGGAAGAACTATTTGCATTTCAAAAGAACCAGTACTACCCTGAAAGATCACTTGTGAAGACAGGGGCTACTTTATGCATGGCGTGCTCTATTATCAAGTCCATATCATGTCCATCCATCCAGAAGAAAGGTTAAAAAAAAAAAAAGCCCCTAGACTGAGATCCACGGACAGTTTTCCCCTTAAGTGAGTGTTGTACAGAATCAGGCTGGAGTGAGCCTCTTTGTTGCTTTCCGTGACCCACACCAGTTGTTTGTGCGAGTTGTTCTCCAGCAGTGAGCAGAAGATAATGTTACAGAGACTGACTGGTATCACAGAAGACCTCTGTGCTTTCAGCAAGTCTCTTTACTCTCTGCTCCTCCGTTTCTTTTGTCTTTTAAAAGGATAATAATAGCTGTATTGAAGGGGCCAATAGGATAAGTGAATGAGATGAGGTTCTAGAAGACAAAGTAAGCAATAAATAAATAAGAGTAATGATGGAGTTACAGTAAAGGCAGATGCCTTTTTCCACTTTCTATTCTCCAGGATGACCCCCATTCTCCCATCATTAAAGAACAACCCCTGGCCATTGGTAGAGACTCAGGGTAATCACCATAGCAACCCTTATCTCTCCCAAACTCTTTTTTTCCCAAGACACAGTTTCTCTGTATAGTCTTGGCTATCCTGGACTCTGTAGACCAGGCTGACCTCGAACTCACAGAGATCAGCCTGCCTCTGCCTCCCAAGTGCTGGGTTTAAAGGCATGCACCATTATGTCTGGCCAAACTCTTTAATAAGTAAATATTTATTGAGTCTTGCTGTGAACAAATGACAGGACTGAGTCCTTGGAGATAATATAAAGCATAGGTGCTGCCCTATAGGTTAGCTTTAACTGTTAACCTGACCTGGAATAACTGGGGAAAAGGGTATCAACTGAAGAATTACCTGCATCATATTATCATGTGGGCATCTTGGTGGTGGATTGTCTTAATTGTGAGACCTGATGTAAGATCGCCCAAAGTATTTTTGACAACACCATTCCCGAGGCTGATAACCCTAAACTGTATTTAAAAAGCAAATTGTAGGGGCTGAAGAAATAGCTTAGCAGCTAAGAGAATTAGCTGCTCTTCTAGGGAACCTGTGTTCAATTTCCCAGCATCCAAATGGCAACTCACAACCACCTATAAATCCATCCTGGAGGATATGGTGCCTGCTAGTGGCTACCTCAGGCATCACAGTGCACAGTGCACAGACATACATGAAGGCAAAGCAGCCAGTCATATGCTTTTTTTTTTTTTTAAAGAAATCAGAAAATTTGCTACTCTGCCTGCCTGCCTGCCAGCCAGCAAGAATACATCCTCCATGATTCCTGCCACACATTTTTTTTCAAAACAGGGTTTCTATGTATATCAGCCCTGGCTGTCCTGAACTTGCTTTGTAGACCAGGCTGGTCTCGAACTCACAGAGATCAGCCTGCCTCTGCCTCCTGAGTGCTGGGATTAAAGGCGTGCACCACCACCACGCCCGGCTTCCTGCCACACTTTGCCAGCTATGGAGTGAGTTCCTTGATCAGAAGGAAGGCTCCGTGAAACAGCATATGGGCCCCGTCTTCAAGTTGTTGCCTTGGTTTCCCGTATTGTTGGACCAGGAATTTTGAGCCACATAAACCTTTTCCTCCCTCATGCTGCTTTTGGCCATGATGTTTTATCGCGGCAAGAAAACTGAAGCAACAGCAGGTGGTTCTTGATATCTGGTATCACGGAGTTGACAGATCTGTTGATTAAACAGAACTTGAAAGCATAAAGAAATTTAATAGTGAGTGCAGCATAGAAGTCATATGGAAAAGCATAATAGCTCAGTGATAATGTGGAACGTGTAGCAAATGAGAATAAAAGAAAATCACCAGAGCACTTCAAGCAAGAACAGACTGGAGCAGTGAGTGACAGGTGGTATTCTGAGGGGAAACTAAGGAGACAAAGGCATGTGGAAGAATGTGGAGTCAGAGGCATGGAAACTGATAGCATGAGAAAATAAACAGAAAGAAGCAAAATGCAGTGGCTTTCATTTTTAATTATCACACAAAGTAATAGGTTTCACTCCCTATGGCAAGAAGAAAGAACGGAGAAGTGCAGGGCCTCAGCATGACTACATAAAGCACATACAATAGCACTCAGAACCCGAATTCTTGCCATGTGTTAGCTGTCACTGCGAGTGAAAGGTCTTGGGACAAAGCTGTACCTTCCACCAAAACTTCTTACAAGGCTTAGCTGACTAGGATGTCGATGGTCATGGAGACATTGGAACATTGCAAGTCAGGAGCTTAATTACGATTTACCTTGGGTTATCTTCAGCCCTGTTAATAACTATTCTTTGGATACCTCTGTTTCTAATCTAACATCCTAATAACTAAGAGGTAAAAATATCTTGGAATGTATTAACAGTTTCCACCAACAAAGGGTCAAGGGTTATCACCAGCCAGCATCTGAGGCTAATAGCAGAGATTATCCTGATTGGCTTTCGCCTTCCACCAGTGCATATGAGAAGTGCCTTAATGCTTTCTCAGAAAATTGGGAATCTACCTCAAGACTCAGCTATACCACCCCTGGGCATATAGCTGAAAGATGCTCCAACATACAACAAGGACATTTGCTCAACTATGTTCATAGCAGCTTTATTCATAACAGCCAGAATACGGAAACAACCGAGATGTCCCTCAGCTGAAGAATGGATAAAGAAACTGTGGTACATTTACACTGTGGAATACTACTCAGCTATTAAAAACAAGGAATTCCTGAAATTTACAGGCAAATGGATGGAGCTAGAAACAATCATCCTGAGTGAGGTAACCCATACCCAGAAAGACACACATAGTATATACTCACTTATAAGTGGCTATTAGCCCAAAATAGATTTCCACTGAGAGACTCTACACAGCAGGGAATCAGAACAGAAACTGGGACTGGAAGCTGGACTCTGGGCAGAGCGCTGAGAGTTGTGGGGAAGAGTTGGGGGATGTAGGGTCCTGGAGGGATCTGGAAACAGGAGGCTGCACAAACTGAGGCACCAACCAAGGACAACGCATGTGGAGAACAAAGGACCCCAGTTCATATGAAGCGAATAAACAGCTGATTCTTCGTGTGTGGGGGCACGACTGCAGCTGAACCTCTGTCATGCACTCTGGTGCCCACAATTTGGTCACTGCCCCTTGGCAAGACTGCCTTGTGGGCACACGGAGGAAAGGCACGTATGCTATCCTGATGGGACCTAATAGGCTGTGGCCAGAGAGTGGGGTAGGAAGGCTGCCCCCATCAGAGGTCTAGGGGAGGGGAATAGAGCAGAAGAGGGAGGGAGGGTGGAAACGGAAAGATAAGAGTGAGGGGATAACAGTTGGGATGTAATGTAAATACATTATAATAAAATGTACATTAAAAATAGAAGTGCCTTGATTCATGATTTTCTTTGTTCTGTCATTCCTTAAACTTCTACCACACTGGGACACAGAACTTGAATGTGCTCCCAGGCCACTGTCATTTATGAGAGAATCAATTATCTCTTATCCCTTTTAAAGTGAGATATTGACAGCGGCGTTGTTGTTGTTTTTGTTGTTGTTTTTGTTGTTGTTATCACTTGAGAGATGGAAAATTTTAAAGGAAAATGTTTTGCTGGAAATCTGTTAACTGACCCAACATTATTAGACATTAGGAGAAAACTGTGCCTTGTGCCAGATTTGTATTATTCCTGATTTGAGAAGACTATGGTGTCAAAACAGTATCCCTTAGTCCCTGGAAGACGTTAAGCTGTGGTCCAAATCTAAGAGCCTTGCTAAAGGACCTAAATACATCAGAAAACTTTATTATAGCTTGGCAGCGGTGGCACAAGCCTTTAGCCTTATAACTCGGGAGGCGGAGCCCAGGTGGAACTCTGAGTTTGAGGCCAGCCTGGCCTTCACAGTGAGTTCCAGGACACCCAGGCTACACAGAGAAACCCTGTCACTCAAAAACTCAAAACGAACAAAACTTTATTATACTTGAAATCTCATAGGTCCTACTACAGAGGTAATGATATATGGATGGTTTCTGGTGTTACTACAACAGCAAAGAAGTGGGGCCAATTCAGTCACCCAACAACAGAAAAATGGGTAATGAAACTGCAGTGCGTATATAAGGAAGGAAGACAGCATTAAATAAGGCTCAGATCCAGGTCTTTGCCTTGGCACGCCCCAACATCTGCCCCATCTACCAACTGCTGGGACACATGAAGGGGCCAGCCCAACAGATGCAAAGCTACAGGATCTTCTTGACACATGGCATCCATGTGTTACTTGTTACATGACATCCAAGCGGAGTCCCAGTGAGGATACAGTACTGATGGTGTAGCAGAAGCCAGAGGCCTCAAACCAGACCAACGACTCATTGCAACGAACACATGCAAGTAAAGACCCATGAGCAATAGGGAATACTGTGGGAAACGCTGTAACACACTTGGGCCAGCAGGTACGGCAACAAACACTTTCACCAGCTGAGCATCTTGCTGGCCAAAAACCTTGCCATCTTACACTAGAGAAACATGGTTAGAAAATCATCAACTAAGGCTGGCTCTGCCACTGGTAAGTCTAAAATTATCCCAACGTGTATGGCATAAGGGAAATAAAAACAAGAGCTTAGCAAATTTACCTATTAAAATCAGTCCAGAAATCAATTGCTTTTCTTTCTTTGGGCAACATACAGAAATATTTTCAACTTTAAAAAAATAAATCATGTGAGTGTTTGTGTCTATGTGAAGTATTGTGTGAGCAAAGTGTCGGAAGAGGTCAGAAGAGGGTGTCAGAGCCTGTGGAGGTGAGTCACGAGCAGTGTGAGCCACGTCGGAGCCTGTGGAGGTGGAGTCACGGGCAGTGTGAGCCTCGTCAGAGCCTGTGGAGGTGGAGTCACAGGCAAGGTGAGTCACCTAACGTGGGCACTGGGAACCAAACCAAGGTCCACTGCAAGAGCAGTGCATGCTCTTAACCGCTGAGGCCATCTCTCCAGCCCCAGTAGTTTCAACTTTTAGAAGGGGATAATGACTTTGAGCTACTTGTTCTCAGGCCCCCGCTCTCTAGGCATGCACCACCATCCCTGGATTTTTGACATCTTCATGAAGAGAAATATAGCATATTCAAAAATAAAAAGACCTAAGTAAGTGAAGAATTTTTCTGAAATTAACATATTGGAATGTACATTATTCTAAAATGTCAATACCGTCCAAATTGATTTCTGGGCTCAGTGGAATGCCAATCAAAACTCACTCCCAATAATCTCTTTTTTTTTTTTTTTAATTCTAGGAATTGTTCTACTAGGTATCCAGATTCATAATAAAGCTCAATTAATTAAGGTATTGACAATTTCACAGTGAAACAGAATAAAAAGCTTGGGGCCAAGATATATGGACACTTGATAAATCTTCCAGATTCTGATACAGTTGACTATTTTATATAAGAAAAAAGAAAAGGGGGCAGCTGGAGAGATAGCTCAGTGGTTAACAGCACTGGCTGCTCTTCCAAAGGACCTGGGTTCAATTCCCTGCACCCATATGGCAGCTCACAACTGTCTAAAACTCCAAGATCTGACACACTCACACCAATGCACATAAAATTAAATAAAATATTTTTTAAAAAGAAAGAAAAGAAAATGTATTACATCCACCTTCCCACCAGACATTAAAACTAACTCCTATTTATGTTAGTCCATAGTCCATTACTATGATAAACACTTGAGCTAATCAACTTACAAATAAAAAAGGTTTATTTAGCCTCATAGTTTTATAGATTTGAGAGAATAGTTTGTTTTGCCTTGTAGGTTGGAGGTCTACACCAAGGTCGCTCATCATGATCCAAGTACGCAGCAAGTCAAAGCCTTTTACCTCATGTCTGGAAGAGGAAAGCAAGTGAGGTGAAATCTAAGGTCTCCCAGACCCTCCAAACACAAGCCCTCAGTGACCTAAATAAAGGCCTTCCAGGAGGCACAACATCCTCAAAGTCACACCTCCCAATGGTGCCACCCTGAGGACCAAGCCTTTAACATATAAGTCTTTGAGGGAGATTCAAGATCCAAAAGCAGGGGTTAGAGAGATGACTCAGCAGTTAAGAGCACTGGCTGCTCTTCCAGGGGACCTAGGCTCTCACTCCCAGCACCCACACCTCACTGGCCTCACCACCATCTACTGTCCCAGTTCCCGAGGGTTTAGCTCCCTCTTCTGGCCTCCATGGGCACTGATGACTATAGTGCACAGACGTACGTGCCAGTAAAAACACCTATACACTTAGAATGAAAATAAATTCGTTTTTTATTTTAAAGACCTAAAACTAGCTCACCATGTATTGAGTTTGAAATACTTTACAAGATTAGTTTAAAAGCTATATAGATCTTGACCTAGGGAAGGATTTTATAGATAAGATACAAAAAAATAAAGCCTGCAAAGGAAAAGATTGGTAAACTTGTCTAGATTAAAAGTTTTAAACCTCTAGAATGGAAGATATGGACAACCTGTACACTTGACAAAATGTCACTTAATTAATTATTCAAGGAAAAAAACACAACCCCAACAAAAAAATGAAACAGTAAGATACTTCCTAACAGGAAAGATAATCAATCATCAAAGACAAAGAAAGATCTGCCAAACCTCAGTGATGAGGAAAAGACAAATTCCAAAACCACAAGCAAATCTAATTATACATTAAACAGGTTAGTATAAAATTTAAGCTGGGTGTGGTGTCACACACCTTTAATCCCGGCACTCAGAAGTCAGAGATGGGCAAATCTCCATGAGTCTGAGGACAGCCTGGTCTACAAGGAGAATCCAGGACACCCAGGGCTCTGTGTAACAGAGAAACCTTGTCTCAAAAACCCAAAAAAAAAAAAAAAAAA
>OU015749.1:3027783-3032368 GCA_907169655.1 Acomys percivali | reverse complement strand
TGTGTGTGTGTGTGTGTGTGTGTGTGTGTGTGTGTGTGTGTGTGTGTCTGTGTGTCTGTGTGTGTGTGTGTCTGTGTGTGTCTGTGGGTGTGTGTCTGTGGGTGTGTCTGTGTGTGTGTCTATGTGTGTCTCTGTGTGCGTGTGTCTGTGTGTGTCTGTGTGTGTGTCTGTGTATGTGTGTCTGTGGGTGTCTGTGGGTGTGTGTCTGTGTGTGTGTCTGTGTGTGTGTGTCTGTGTGGTGTGTGTGTTTGTAGGCACCTTTTAAAAAACATTTTAAATTATTTTATGACTATAAATGTTTTGCCTGTATGTATGTATGTGTACACATGTGTGCCTGGTGCCCTCAGAGGTCAGAAATGGCTGTTGAATCCTCTTGAACTGGAGTGATAGATGTTGTGAGCCATTGTGTGCTAGGAACTGAACCTATGTTCTCTGGAAGGACAACGATTGCTCTTAATTGAAGAGCCAACCTTCCAGTCCCAAACAACCAGAATCCTAGGCTTTTACTCCAACTGATGTTAGCAGAATTCAGGAAGAGATAGTGAATTCTCTAGGTCTTTCTCTCATAGCTCTCACTGTGGGTTCTGTCAGGCCATCTCCAAAAGCAGTAGACAATTTCAAATGTTATAAACAAGCCCAAACAAATCTATTGAGAACTTTTCTCTTTCTATTCCCAGCCCCTACTCACTCATCAGTTATTAGAAAAACTCTGCAAAGAGCCCAGCAACTTGGGCCACGAAACATTGTAGGGGCCGGGGAGGTAGATCAATTGATAAAGTGCGTTAGCACAAGGACCTTAACGCAGTGTCCAGAATCCACATAAAAAAGCCAAATGCAATGGCACACACTTAGAAATCCTAGTGCTGGGTAGGCAGGCAGGCCCTGGGACTCACTGGCCAGCCAATCCAGCCTGCTTGTCAAACTCTAAGCTAGTGAGAGAAATTGTCTCAAAAATAAGGTGGAAGACACCTGAGAAACGACATACAACACTGACCTCTGGCTTCCACACACATGCACACATGACCAATACACACACACACATACATATATACATATTCATATGCACATAGCCACATTTACATACATATACACACATAAATACACATACATAAACACATATACATGCATATATGTATATACAGACACACATATATAAATACATATACACTCACACATATATACACATGTACCCACATGTGTGCATACACACATGCTAGTTTTTTAAGATTGTGAGAGCAAATGTAGTCTGTTCCACTTTGTTGAGAGAAAGACCTTCCACTTTCACTGGAAATCTTCAAACTTGGACCAAAGCCAAGATTACTTCCTACACCTGTTATATATGAATATTCACAAACCAAACCAATTTCCCAGTTCCCAAAAAAGCAGGGGAAAAAGAAACAAGTTATCCAAAACATGTGTCTCCTCTGAGCATTTTCAGCTGAGTTGGACCTACGTTTTATGGAGGTTGACCTGGAATGCCAGAAGGACTTCTGCAAAACCCTAAGGTTCTGTTCTCTTCCACTTGGCCTCTTCTTTGCCAGATGATAGAAATTACTTTGGTAGAAGAACAAAGCCACTTACCACTTTACCTTCGGCAATATTATATTAATTATTCACATGATTTTAGGAAATAGGTCAAATCCACTTACTGCAGCTCATCCTGTAATACTAGCTAGTGATATACTCACCGTGACTCTCATTATTATATTTGGAACCATAGTCGCAAATGGCATCCCTTCACACCGCTTCCCATCAGCAGAGAGCCATGTGTTCCAAGTTCCAAAAATCAGATTCAGGTGGCGGGGAACTTGTGACTCATCCGTTGCCAGAGCCCACAGCCTGAAGCTTCCAAATAAGTTCAACGTCAGCTTTCCAACAAAGAAACTGGGAGGTTTTTAATCTTTGTGCCTGTACGTGAAACACATGCAGAAATGCTGACCATACAGATATGGCGTGTCCTCAACGAGCTGTAACTGAGGAAGTGGCTTTGTTGGGATAGAAAGCTTGCTTCTCTTCCTCAGAGGACCTGAAGTTGTTGGAAGAGAGCAGCCTTCCTCAGAGGCTCACTGTGGCACAGCATGGAGCAGGTGCTTCTTGTGAATGTCCAGTGGTTGAATCCTCTTTGAAAAATGGGAAAGTCCACTTTCTGTGTGTGAACAAATAAATGTCTTGAGGCCATGCCCTGGCTGGTGGGTGTGTTGGACTCATGGGTATGATGTTTTCCATTTTTTAAAGTATTTGTTCACGTATCGTGTAGTGCATGTGTGGGCATGCACATGTCACAGCACAGCTGCTGCTATGGCAGAGGAGGACACATTTCAGGAATCAGTTCTCTCCATCCACCATATGGGTCCCGTTGACTGAACTGGGCCCATCAGGCTTGATGACAAGTTACTGTGCACACCAAGCCATTCACCAGCCCAGAATTACAGCTTTGACCAGGCTCTCCGGGAGTTCTTTACTGAATGTAATTTTTGTTTACAAATGTTACTTTAGGACTGAGACAACATCATCATAAACCTCTAAATTGTGTTTAAAAGGGGTAGCAAAGAACAATGCCAGACTACTAGAACAATTTCCTTTTATTTCATTTTGTCATTTTCATCCCCATTGTCCCCTCTCATCTCTCACTCTCCCATCGAGAAAACCTCTGGATCTTAGTGGAAGGTGCCTAATTCTGATCCGGATAACATTTTAAAATGACTGAGTGCTCACATCAGACTGCAGCAGGTTGTGCTGTGAGAGCTGACATTCTTGGGGATGGTGACTTCCCACTCTGCGGTGTTTACTAAGACTGGAGTTGCCCCAGTCCAGAAGATTATCAGAATACAGTCAACCCTTTTTCCATTTAAATCCACACATTTAGTAAATCTGCAATTGAGGGATATGATTGACACATTCAAGTGCACAATAAACAATCAGTAATTATGGAAATAATGCCTGGTCCTAGATGACCATCCAGCCCCTTCACTGGCTACACACCATGGCATTCTATCCCTCGAAGATGCTGCCCTGACACAGCTAGCTCCCACACACCACAACATTCTATCCCTCAAAGATGCTGTTCTCACACAGCTAGCTCCCACCATCCAGTGGGTCCCCGAATCAAGTCTAGAATTCAGATGAAACTGTTCTTAAGCCAGTCATCACTTCTTTTGCTTTATAAGCTATTTGGGTAGGAATGTGCAATGGCTACGTGTCATCAGCTTGACTGGATTACCTGAGAGGAGCCTTGAGGCATGTCTATGAGGTGTCTACAGAGAGGTTTAGCTGAGGAGGACCATCCATGGACAGGGATGCTGAGCTGAATAAAAAGGGGGAAATTAAAACACCAGCACACCTACCTATCTCTTTCTCTGCTTCCAGAAAGAGAACACAATGTCATATTTCTCATCATTTATTCTCTACCATGATAGGCTATACCTTTTGTCATGGCTTCTGCCAAAGCCACAAAAAAAAGTCATAATACAGACAAGAGGGTAGGACTGTTCTGTGATAACCTGTTTGGTGTGGAGGGTGTTTTTCTCATACTAGTTTGCAGGAGGAAGAGGGAAACATTTAGAGACCTAAAATGTTGTAAACAGAAAGCGTAATGGACCATTACAATGGTTCTGGAGAAGGCCAGAATGCCACGAGGCATGTGCACAGTGAAATCCTGGCTCAGGATGTTTTAGAGAACAAAGGCTTTATTGGGAGGTGGACCGGAGGCCATTCACTTTTAAATCTGGCAAAAAATCTGGCTATATTCTGTGCATATCCTGAGAACTAAAGTGAGACTGAGTTAAATAAATTAATAATAATAATAATAATAATAATAATAATAATAATAATGATGATGATGAACGGTAGAGGAAACTTTAAGGTAGCTTGACAGTCATGCCGTGGCATAGCTATTGTTCATTTCTATGGTGTCAGAAAACAGAAAGATATGAAAACGTTTGGCAAGGAAAGGACTGTAAATCTTAAGATGCAGACAACGCAAACATGGAGAAAATAGCTGTCATTGTCAAAATGATTAATGCCATTAAAGAAAAATTAACATTCCATGTAGGAAAAGCATCAGGACAAGACTCCAACTTATGAAAATGCTATTTCAGCTGAATGAAGAGACTCTTTGTCAACAAAGTTCTGTGAAAAAAAAAAAAAACCCACCTAAGGGAGATCTGGCCCTGGGGTCATGAGAGCAGAAGAGCTGACCCTGCCCCTCACCCACTGCAGCATTCAGGAGTGCAGGCCCTGCACCTTGCCTGGGCAGCACAGTAGAGCTCACCCTGGTGGTGGGGCATGGGCAAGTCAGCCCCAAGGGTGTGTGTGAGTGTGGGAGAGCCAGCTTGCGACTTGTCTGCCATGTGGTGACACAGGCAAGAGAGAGATGCCGTCTTGCCACGTATGGTAGGCAGGAGAGCTGACCCTGAGCTAATCAGAGGGTGGGTACTGGCTCTTCCCCTCACAATACTGGAGAACAGCCGCTGCACCTCACCTGGGCAGGATAGCAGAGCTGGCCCTGGATGTGGGGGTTGAGGAGTAACCAGGCCCAATGGTGTGGTTGTGGGTATGGAAGAACTGGCCCTGCATCTTGTGTGCT
>OU015749.1:3020283-3022783 GCA_907169655.1 Acomys percivali | reverse complement strand
CTCTACTAACTTTCCAGAAGCTTCTCAATATAGTGAATTTGATAACCAATAACACTACCCAAGTAGCCATGAAAGAGTTTGGGCTATCTTAAGTGAATACTGGGAGCTGCATAAGCCACAAGTGACAGTGTTTAAAGTACGCTGGCAGCAGCACGGAACTGACGGGTTGCAGCAGATACTTGTCACTGCTGTGATAGTGCCTCACAAGGAGCAACTTAAGGAAGTAAGGGTCTACTCTGGCCCACCGTCCCAGGGGACTCGGAAAAGCATGGCAGCGGGGCAGCCGGCTCCTAATTGCCCTGCAGCAGCCATCAGGACGCAGAGCGCATAGGAAATGGAGCCAGGCTATACAATCTCAAGGCTCAGCCCCAGGGCCCCACTTCCTCCAGCACGGCTCCAGCCATTCCTCAGCGCCCCCAGCTGGGAACCAAGTGTTCAAACCTGCGAGCTCATCAGGGACCTTCTACACTCCAACCACAACACGAGAACCTTTGAAAAATTCTGCTGTGGAGTTACAAAAAGGCTCGATGCTTGTTGGTTTCCCAAAGGACCCAAGTTTAGTTAGTTCATGGTGCTGTCATGTCTTCTTTTCAAAGTCTCTCCTTACAGATAACTGCATATGAAAGATGTTTCTTCCTTACTCTTTAACATACAGAGAGATGCTTCCATCTGTTGCTGACAACCCTGACATGGGAGCATCAGGAAGTAGCTCCATCGCTGAAGGTACCATGCAGCACACGCTCTCAGCAGAGGAGGGAGAAGGGAATCGGAATGTGTGTTTGATAGAGTTTTGCAACCAGAATACAATGACGACTCTGAAATGCACAGGATCCGGAGCCATCCCCGGCTACCACCGGTGCTCACCAGCATCATGGTTGCACAGGATCCGGAGCCATCCCCGGCTACCACCGGTGCTCACCAGCATCATGGTTGCACAAGACCCGGAGCCATCCCCGGCTACCACCGGTGCTCACCAGCATCATGGTTGCACAGGATCCGGAGCCATCCCCGGCTACCACCAGTGCTCACCAGCATTATGATTGCACTACCTCTTACTGAATCAGCCCTGGGCACATTCCAAACACAGGGACATGCATTTCATCAGGCTCCGACGCTATACATTTCTTTTAAATTTAGTTTTACATTTTTAAAATATGCATTTTTCAGAAACTGACTGTTTAATGTTTCATAAAGACAAAAGGTTCAAGAAATATTATTTGGTTTAATAAATACACTGTGATGATTACCATTGTCAGTTTGACCTAATCTAGAATCACCTGGAAGTGTTTCTCAACAAAGGACCATCTGCTCTGGGGTGGCCCACAGGCAAATCTGTAGGAGGCTGTCATGAGTAAATTATTGTTCACAGCCCACTGTGGACAGGACCATTCCCTAGGCAGAGGGTCTGGAGCTGTGTAAAAGTGGAGAAAACTAAGACAGCTGGCCAAGGTAAGTGGGCACATAAGCATTCGTTTTTCTCTCCTCCTGGTTGTGGGTGTAATATGACTAGCTTCTTGAAGTTCCTGGATATAACCTGGAAATGTAAAACCTTTCTAAGTTGCTTTCTATCACAGTATGTTATCACAACAACAAAAATGAAACTAGACCACCCACCCTTGGGTATTTTGTGTGTGCATAAGTCTACTTTCATTTAAATGTTTTTGCTTAAAACAAAAAACAGCAACAATAACTCAAACTAAAAAGCATCATATAACATCAGTATGAAAAGTCTTATAAACAGAAAGAATTTTTGTGATTTGAATCTATGTTTCACTATGTAGTCCAGGCTGGCTTCAAATTCACAATCCTTTTATCTTGGCTTTCTGGGTTGTTAACATTATAAGTGTGTACCAAACCTTGCATGGTTTAATTAATCTATTGTCCAAGTTCCACCTAACCTTGAAAAACTAGCTCATCAGCACAGAAGGTGAAGGCTAGTAGTTTTTATATGCCTATATGTTTTCTTGCTGCTGTCTACAAGTAGTTTCTGTAGCATGATGAACTCTCTGGAATCTAGTCTAGATTGAAGACGGTCCTTGGCTTATACAACTCAGCACAGGCCAGTGTGTGCACATGAATAAAACAAGAGATCAGAAAGAACAGAGAAACTGTTACTCAAAGATTACATGGGGTTAAGACTAATGGACGCCCTCTCCAGACAGACCAGTGGGTACTAGGTAGTGTCAGAAACATCTTTCCTCTATAATATGAAATATCGAGCTGTGGGCAAAGCATTATTCTGGTCATACCTAATGCATCTTAAAAATAAGGCCCAGGGGGCTGGAGAGATGGTTCAGTGGTTAAGAGCACTGGCTGCTCTTCCAGAGGACCCAGGTTCAATTCCCAGCACCCACATGGCAGCTTGCATCTATTTGTAACTTCAGTTCCAGGGTTTCTGACACCTTCACAGAAACATGCATACAAGCAAACATCAATGAACATAAAATAAAAATTAGAGAGACATATAATTATATATGGTCAAGTATAATTATATATATAT
>OU015749.1:3002934-3020273 GCA_907169655.1 Acomys percivali | reverse complement strand
TGTGTGTATATAATACATACATATATATATACATATGTACACACACACACACACACACACGGTCAAAAAACCAAAGCATTTAAAAATTATCATAGACTGGCCCAAGATCAAGAATATTTGTGGAAACCAAGCATATTTAAAGATGAAATTCACTAACTAGCATACAATCAAATCTCACCAGCTATATAAGAAGTAGGAAAGTAGAATTAAAAATGCAAACAAAACAAAATCTCATAAAATCTGACCTAGTGGCCAGCTGCTAGACTTAGCAGAGAAACACACTGATCCCTATTACAATTGTTCTCCACATGCTCCTCAAACTAACTTGATGGGCAGAAAGAAGATAGACATAACTGGAAACCAGCGGTGACAACTTCAGCACCCAACACGGGATGGGGCTGGTGGTAAATACAAGGTTGCAAACACAAAACCCAGGCATCAGGTTTATTACCGAGACTATGATCAAAAAGACAAAAGATGACAGTGTTGGTGAGGATGGACCCACTTGCAAATTGTTGGGGAAAGGGAAATTGGCATATCCACTACAGAAAAAGTATGAAGATTCTTTCCCCAAGTTAAAAATAAAAGCACCAAGTGATCCAGAAATCCCACCGCTGGGCACATTATCCAAGCCAGAGGAGAGATCTGCATCCCTGCTCACAGCAGCACTCCTCCCAATTGCCAAGAGACTAGGTCAGTCAGACTGGTGAATGCTTACTGAGAACATGGAGCACACACACACACACACACACACACACACACACACACACACACGGACACATGTGTAAACACACACAACAGACACATGGACATTCACACACGGCACACACACATGAATACTTTTCGGCCATTGAAAAGGATGAAATCTTGTTATCTGCAGCAGTGTGAGCGGAATCCAGTGAGGCAGCACAAGCACACAAAGATAAATACCACAGCGTCCCCCGCGTGACGTGTGAATGGCAGTGACTAGAAGCTGGGCAGCAAAGAAGAGAGGGATGAGCAGACTTAGTCATAACTGTACTGCTACAATTAGATAGGTTATGTCAGTTCTGCTGCACAGTGGGTAATCAAAATCCACTGTATAATTAAAAAGGATTACCCACAGAAAACGTTTGTAGAGATATATTTACCCAATTTTAATATTATACAATGTATCCATGTATCGAAACATCACATGGCACTTCACACACACACACACACACACACACACTCCTATATCCAAATATCACTTGGTACTCCATAGATACAGGGATAGAGATAGTCAATTTAAAATTACAAAAATGGCCCAGTGAGATGGTTCAATGGTAACAATGCTTGCTGCCAAGTCTGACAACTATGTTCAAAACCCAGAACCCACACAGAACAGAACTGACTCATAACCTGTCCTTTGACCTACACATACATGCTATGGAACACACACACACCAAAAATAAATAAATAAATAAAATTTTTTTTGGAGACAGGGTCTCCCTATGTAGCCCTTGGCTGTACTGAAACTTGCTACACAGATCCGAATAACTTTAAACAGAGAGATCCTCCTGCCTCTGCCTCTGCCTTCCCAGTGCTGGGACAGAAGGCATGTACCATGATGGCTGGGTAAAAAATGCAGAATAAAATTATTTCAAAGCTGGGCGTGGTGGTGCATGCCTTTAACCTAGCCCTCTGGGAAGCAGAGGCATGAGGATGGTTATGAGTTCAAGGCCAGCCTGGTCTACAGAGTAGACAGGACAGCCAAGGCTACATAGAGAAACCCTGTCTCGAAAAAACAAAAAAAACAAAACAAAACAAAACAAAACAACCACCAAAATAAAAAAACCACAAATTTTTCAGAAGAAAAATCATGAAAAGTAAAACACAAGGAGAGAAAGAACTAAAAGAAAATATGAACTGCCCGTTGTGGGAAGCATCGGCGACTGGGCAGGTAGATCGCTGGGGCCACTGGAGGAGAGCAAGCCAGAGGCTCAGATAAAATACTTGAATAACAGACAAGTGACATTCTGATGGCACAGGCGTTTAATGTTATGACTAAATGAGCCCAAGTTGAGGCCTGGGCAACACAGCGAGCTGAGAGGGGAGTGGAGGCAGAGGTAACGGAGGAGGGAGAAAGGAGAGAAGAGCAGTGATGGGAAAAAGACACAGTAAAAACCACCACGCTCAACACTTTAACTATGTTTAGTGTCATGTGCCAACAACACCACAACACAGCTGCTCAAAAACGGGGAGGAAAGTGAATTTAACTCCATCTAACACAGCTACAGGAAAACAAAATAAGTTTACCATCCACATACACTGCTGTCTGCAGTGCTGGGGATCAAACCGTAGGACTACACCCCAGAGCTGCACCCCCAGAGCTGCACCCCGAGCCCTGCTGGGAGAACATTTTAATATTATTTATGAGAGTCAGCTTGGGAACCAGAAACATTTGTAAAGCATATGTATGGGAGAAAATGGTTAGATATTGCAGGACATACCCGACTGTCCCTAAAATGCTGTGTTCTCAAAATACAAACTGAAAGAGCACGTACCCTCTGCTCAACGAAATTCTTGGACAGACTCCCAGATCTGAAATGATCTTCAGTCTCAGGACATGAGCGACGTAAGAAAACTACTTTGTCGTTTGATGTTCACACCTGGTAAATGAAATCCTTATTGCATTTCCTTCTTGGACTCTAAGAGTTGTAAAATGTATTTCAAAACAGCCCAATTCTGACACAGTATATAGCACACTGCCTTTGTACAATCTCCTCAGTGACCATTTTTCAAGAACACGAAATTGACTTCATGTCCTCATATGGAATATGTACAAACTGAATGACTGAGACTGAGATGTTCATAAATGAAAGAAAAAGCTAATATCTGAGGTGGATAAAATATGGTCAGACGATAAATTTGAAGGAGGGTGTCATAAACAACAGCATTCACTGTGGTCCATACATTAGAAATTGAACATTTTCTTTTTAGTTTTAAAGATTACTTTTAATTATTTGCTATTATGATACACTAAAGGAATACTGTATTTGTTATGAATTATGGAACACTGGGATTTGTGTTCCTACCATCCTTATTGATGGGAACAGCAAGATGGCTCACCAGCAAGTCAACCTGATGATCCGAGTTCAATACTGAGAAACTATGTAAGTATAAGCAAAGTGCAGATTCCACAAAGTTGTCCTTTGCCCTCCACAAGTGCACCATAGTATGTGCACGCATGCACACACACTTTGGGGGGTTGGGGTAGAGACAGGGTTTCTCTGTGTAGCTGTAGCTGTCCTGGACTTGCTTTGTAGACCAGGCTGGCCTCAGACTCACAGAGATCCGCCTGCCTCTGCTTCCCCAAGTGTGGGGACTACAGGCATGCGCCACCGCACACAACACACACACTTTCTAAAACTTGTGTTTATACAAATTAAATATGGAACTTGCAAATCCTGAGTTTTCCCTATTTGGTCCTCTGCCTTCCTACCCCAACCATGCCAGCCTAGAAAACATTAAACTAAAATTTGCATTTTTGTTCCTATGTGAAATATTTGTGTGTGTGTGTGTGTGTGTGTGTGTGTGTGTGTGTGAAAGCTAACTTAATGTCTTGCATGACTGAAATCCTCTAATGTATTGTTTTTTAAGGGAAAATCCTTACTATCAGTACCTTAACCATCTTGGATGACTGTAACAAATGCTGCGCCAAGCTAGAACAGGCAGTTCTTCACAGATACACTCTGGACTGCGGCTGAAATAATGCTTCCTTCCTGCGAGAACTACCTGTGTTAGCCCCAACACAGACGTAAATCCATCTCTGGGGGAAGCACAGGTGGGGAATGAAATGCACCGCCTCACACTGCGCACTGCCACTGTGGTCAGCACCTGCGGCATGCCATGCTTTCTCAACACCTTTGCATGCAGCAACCTACGAACAGGAAATGTTCCTGCAACTTCCTTTCTACTTATAACCTTCCAGTTTGGTTAAATGTCAACTTAGCAAAGGTTACTTGGCTAACTGACCTGACAGAGCTACTGAATACCTCTCTATCTAGGTCCACAAGTCCTGAGTCCCCAAAACACTGTTGTTATTTCTTTCACACAGACCGCTCAGCATGCCAAAGATCCCTATAATCTACTGTCATGTTGACCAAAAGTGCTTAACAAAAGCTATTTTAATGAAGCTAAATTTAAATCTTGCCATTTTCATGACTTCATTTTCAGCTCCTTTCCACAACATGGGACATCCTTTTTGTGCATAACTGAAATGTTTCCAGTTTTGAAATAATTGTTTTTAAAAATCCTAAGTTAGGGGCTAGGGAGATGGCTCGACAGTTAAGAGCATTGGCTGCTCTTCCAGAGAGCCCTGGTTCAATTCCCAGCACCCACATAGCAGCTCACAACTGTCTGGTCTGTAACTCAAATTCCAATGGATTCAACTCTCTCATTCAGATACATATGTATGCCAAACACCCAATGAACATCAAAATAAATAAATCTTTAAAAATCCTGAGTTATTACAGGAAAACAAAATGGAAGGGTGTGGCAGAATCTGGTGAACTCTTGCCAATGCTAGTCTTCCTTACAAAAGAAATGAATGAAGAATATAACTGGGTTCTAAGTCTAAGACAAAAATATTTTCAACCAGGCATTATAAGCGATTCACTCAATTTCTGGACAACTGTGATGTTTCTGTAACTCAACGTAACTCAAAAATGCTTCACAAAGTAACACGAGGGGAAGAGTAAAAACACAAGACTCCCAATAACATAAAGCTTTATAATAGTAATTACAGAACACAGATGTTTTAATGAACATCATATTTCAATGAAGACACTGAACATCTACAAACAATTACATCAATACAGTAAAGATAACTGATTCCACAGAACACTTATAAATGCACTTTTCCCTCAAAAACAAAACAAAAAACAAACTTTTTTTTCACAGACTTAAGTAACAAATGGTTTACATGGTCTTCAGATCCCCAAATATGTACAAAGCTTTTTTGACTCTACAGATATTGGTGTGCAGCAGTTAAGGTGGGGTAGGGGGTATTTATTCTGTCAAAAAAAATCTCTTGGGAAACTTTGTATCAATGCACATTTAATAACCACACATTTCCCCTCCATTATTAAATGAAATTCTGGACACTCTGGCACATAATAGTGTTCCTATTTCCAAACACTATTTCTAATGAGATCACATGTGGCTGACTGCATGACTTGTCCTTAGCCACATGCACATAAGCCTGCACACACTCATGAGCTCAAGCCTGTGCAGTCATAAACTCCTGAAGATAACACTGTGGCCACAGCAGCATTGGGATGAGAACAGATGACACAGCAATTACTTTAAGCCACATCCTGTTCCTGAGCACTCCGGTCGAGCACCATTAGGGTCTTCTGCCCTCATGGACATGAGTAAGGAGCCTCATTCTTGTGTCAGAGGCTGGTCCCTCCAGTTAGCCAAAGAAAATAAGCAGCTATTGGCAGTGAAGGTCACTAGTCTGCATAGTATTCAATGGTCACCAGTTTAGACTTTTTAAAACTCCTAAATTGTGTCTGGCAGAGATCTTATATTTGACTTTGCTATTTGTATTTGCATACATTTTTTTCAATGTGCCTAACAATACCTAGACTTTCAGATTAAGATACAAGGAACACATGGCTTGTAACTGACTCTAACAACTCTTGTGAATAGACTGGAATAGAGGGACATGGAGGCCTTGTGGCTGTAAGGTAAAACAGGCCACCAGGAACATCATCATACAGCACTCCACCTTCAAGCAAAATACATTTAGGACAGCCAGAGCTGGGTCTTTAAGTTTAATCAGCTGCAGTCACCAGCCTGACTCAGCCCTCAAATGCACCATGGTGAGACTTGTGTTCAGAACTGGTCAGATTTTAAAAATCCAACCTTTTCTTTTCTTTTCTCTCTTTTTTTTTTTTTTCAGTTGAAAAAACAGAATCATTCAAAGAATCACTCTAAATGATTCAGATCAGCTCCTTTGGTGCCCAAGTCAAAGGTGCCAATAACCAAGTTCTCACTCCTAGAAAGTGGCACCCATGGACACCCAAACGGTCTATGCATGACAGTACACACCTTACACCAAACTTCCTAACACTTACTCATTCAGGTGCCTCCTGTCCACCCAAAGGGGGAAACAAGGAGATGGGGGAGAGATGCTAGGTGAGGTCACCATATCAGCACATTATCTCCTCTTCTCCCGATGGCCAGTCTCCAAAGGGCGGTATGCAAAGATTAATATATGAGGGGCAGTAATGAGATGTCTCGTTATCAAAACTGTAACTCTGTAAGAAACACAAACCTACAAATATCAGATAAACAGTGATTTACAGAAGGCGAGAACAGAGGCTCACTGTGCAGCAGTAGGACTGGCACTG
This sequence comes from Acomys percivali, assembly GCA_907169655.1. NCBI lineage: Eukaryota > Metazoa > Chordata > Mammalia > Rodentia > Muridae > Acomys > Acomys percivali. The sequence continues at coordinate 3,013,893 of OU015749.1, read as the reverse complement.
AGAGGACCCACGCTGGTCAAGACAAATGCTTCTTCTTGCCCGTGAACTACCCGCCATGGCTAGCCCTTCCCAGGCTGCCTAGAGAGCCGTTACCCTTCAAGGTAGGCTTGTCCGGTTGTCCTTCCTGCCTTCCACCGTGAATTCAATATTCCAGCTTTAAACCAAGTGCTTTTCCATACAGCAGTGAGACTCCAAAGTTTTCCCAATATTTATTTTGAGGTAGTGCTCATTTTTTGCATTCTTGGCTCTCAAATACCATCAAGGAAGTGAACCCATTTAGAAATATGCAAACCAAAGGTGTAGAAAATAAATAAGGTTTTGTCTTCAGGTAGCAGGGCCTTCGTAATAAAGGTTAAGTCACATTCAATGGATGAATCATTTGAAACTTCTAAAAAGTGTTTATAACCACAGATAGAAATTAAAGTGCTTTGAATTTGAAATTAAAGTCTAAAATTGGTGATTAGAATCATCATGTTTTAAAATTTGCTTGTATGAGACCTCAAGAGATTGAAATCATTTTCTATAAAACAGCAGAAATGTTTTCTTCTCAAAAGAAACTCTGCACAAACATTGCAATCCAGGCTACGTGTACAGACCTGGAACAGCAGTCCAGAGTTGAAATGGAATTATACAATAGCACATGCTACAACTCCACACAGACCAGTACGACATCTTCATCAGTCCTGCCTCTGCTGGCCAAGGCAAAGGAGCTCTGCAGTCTTCCCAGGACAAGGTAGATAAGTATAGTTCCTCCAGACAATGTAACAGACTGTTTATGCCTCACAACAGATACACAGTTCACATTTAATTCATACAATGTAATGTAATGCCCTACTGCTCATCTGTCAACGTCAACAACTCAAAGCATCTTGTATGCTACATGGGAGGTGAGCTTCACTTCTACTGACCAGAGGATGCCAAGATACACAAGACAAAAATAAAAAAACAACAGAGCCACACATCTCTCTGTACATTTCATGCAAGCTGGGCACAATGTGAAAAGAACATATACAAGGCACCCTTCCAGGGCCAAACTCTCACTATGATGGCTGATTAATATGCAGAAGAGCCTGCATGAATCTAAGGTCCATGGCAAACTTCACGCTAAGGAACACCAGTGACTTATTTTTCTTGTAACAATGCAGGAATGTTGATGTTCCAACCAATAGCTTGCCTATCGAACCCACATGTAAACAGATTGCATATGGGGTGGTCTTCACTCCATGCTGAGCAGCACACCATTCGTCTGTGACCCTAGGAATAAACATACAAAATAAAATTAACACTTCCGTCATGCTACGACATTACTCGGATGAATAAAGGAAAAGCAAAAACTCAACATACATGTAGCTCAAGTGAGCCAGAAACTATTACGTGCGGCGACAGGCAGCAGCTGGTAGAGCAAGGGTAAAGTGTGCGCCTTGGAACAGGCGAGGATGGGGGAAGGGACATCCACAAGTCATCCTAGCCTCTCTTCAAGAAAACGAGTAAGATTATGGTCTCTGCGCAGTTCATGCAAACTGGGTGCAACACAGAAAGAATATATACAAGGCACCCTTCCCAGGGGCACACTCTTGTGACAGCAGGAATGTTGATGTTCTAACCAATAGCTTGCCTGTCACACCGACATGCAAACAGACTGCATATGGAGTGGTCTTCACTCCATGAGAGCAGCACACTGTTCGTCCGTGCTTGCTTATGGGCACAGTGCTAGGTATCCCTTGAACACATTCTGACTCTGCTCAGCTGAGCTGGAGCCATGAATGCAGATACTATGGGGTGATCGGAATAAAACACAAAGTACCACCCACCAAATTCCTGTGTATCATACCTGATGGTAGCAAGGAGCAATTCCCTAATTTATAAGAAAAACAGAACCTTATTTACTTACTTATTTGTTTATTTGTTTATTTATTTAAAGAAAACTAAAACTTCCTATGTGATACCCCACCACGGGAAGATGTTTTTCTGGTTGGAGGTGGAGGTAGGTATCCCATCTCCAGGAGTCCTGACAAATCTATGACTAGACCATCATCTCATAAAATACATGCTGAAGTTAATTTTTCTCTATTCTAAATATAGAAATCTGTAGTTTTAACGTGGCCTGTGTTTCTCTTGAGACAGCACTGATGTAAAAAACAGAACTGCAAATTCTCCTTTGCTGTTCACAATGAACACGCTGTGGACCGTACCTGCCGGCTGCTCCGGGGAAGCCGTGCTAGTCGCACACCTGACATATCAAACAATCGCACTTGCCGGTTGTCATGGGGGAGGGCTATGATTTTCTGGCCAACACATACATTGATCCTACAAAGAAGATATAGAAACAAGTTGTATAGAATATTGACAGTGTAGTGGTTTGAATGTACAGATAATAATACAGTAGTCAAGTCCACATTATTCACATTTCAAGGCAAACCGAATTAGTAAACCGCGGGGGTAATCTGTCTAGGACACTGAACATGAATGAGATTGAGATGCACCTCACTGCTCAATCACATGTGGGCTCCACACACACGCATAGCCCAGACCGCCAACAGCCGACAGCAGGCAGAGCCTCTCGGCAAGTTAACAACGCCCCATAACATCTGGCAACCAATGGCTCTTTCTGATACTTGTCTTACTGCAACAATATAATAGGGTGCTGAGCAAGTTAAAGTACTTATATATACTGAATTCACATAAGAGGATCCTTAAAATACATTTTCCCAGGAGGCTGGACCTCTTTCTCAAAGACTGTATGATCAAACAAGGCAATAAATTACAATCAACCCTTACCTATTAATGGCAGAGTCTGTACGAATTGTCGCAATTGGAGATCTCATGTTTTTTAAATCCCAGACTTTTACTGTGCGGTCATCACTGCCTGAAACGACGTTGTCTCCCACAGTGAACACAGCAGAGGTCACAGTGCTACAGGTAAAGGTTACACACATCAGCAGTTGAGAGTGCAGGGTGTACCAATCATCCCCCCACAGCGCACGCTACACAAAGTCTTGCTTCCACAGGGGGCAAGAAAGTTGGAGATGTGCACAGTTACAGCGTCTTCTACTCTGCAACCTGTCCCTACTTCTTAAACTCCCCTTGTAAATATGTTAAATAGGGACCCTTGCTTTACTCCCCAATGGGGCAGGAAAATGCAGTCTGTCTACACTGCCCTATCATCCTCAGACAGTGCAGCAAAAAAAAAAAAAAAAAAAGAAATCATAATAATAACTAGAAAAATATGTATTAAACAACCGGGCAAAACTTTTATGTTCAGGTCTGGTGGGATGAAGTAAATAGAAAATCCATTCCAACTCAATCAAAACATAGGCGTAATTCACAACTGGGTAATGCACAAGTGACAAAGTTTAATGGACATGTTTTCAAGTAAGATATACCTGTGAGATAGCTCTATCAGTAAAATGTTTGCCACACAAGCATTAGGTCCCAAGTTAGATCCCCCAGATCCCATGTAAAAAGCCAGGCATGGCAGCAAACACATGTAATCCTAGTGCTGAGTGGATGGAGACTGAAGGATTCCTGGAACTTGCTAGCAAGCCAGCCTTTTGAAATTTATGAACTCCAGGTTTAGTGAAAGAATTGGCCTCAAAAACTAAGATAAAGAGCAAATGAGTGAGGAAGACATTACATGTTGAAGATGCCAGATAGCTGGCAGCCTCAAAGTGCACACACACCACCACTGCTAGACATTAGGAAAGTTGTCCCAGTTAGAAATAGGCACAGCTGGGGGCTGGAGAGATGGCTCAGAGGTTAAGAACACTGTCTGCTCTTCCAAAGGTCCCAAGTTCAATTCCCAGCAACCACATGGTGGCTCACAACCATCTGTAATGAGACCTGGTGCCCTCTTCTGGTGTGCAGGAGTACATGCAGGCACACATGAGGCATAATACTGAATAAATAATGAATCTTAAAGAAAGAGAGAGAGAAACAGGTACGGCCTCCTGGGTTAACTTGTGATGCAGCTCTTCCTTTCAAGCCAAAGTTGCCAATCACTTGTTAAGACAGGATTAAAATGGTAACAAGGGACTTGAAGAAGAGCCTCAACTCAACAGCCTCTCTCCACTGCCAAGTTCTGTAAGAAAATGTGATGGAAGCCTGCTTCTCATGAACTAAGGACCGAGGTACCTAACTCACAGTACATCCTGTAAAAGGCACCTCAGCCTGTCATACAGGAATACCTACAGGGACTGCTGCTGTGTTGACTGCATACGGCTGAGTCTCCATTTTACAAACACGCATCTCTGGAGTAGGACGTTGCAGGACTTGCTTCCTGCCTGGTGTGGTGTGGGCTGTGCATTTTGGCTAATGTAGTAACATCCAATCTCCCCAGGGTTGGTACACAAAGGAAAACACTGCCTGATTCCAGGCCCAAATCAGCAGATCCAAAGACACCAACAGAGGAGCTCTCAAGACTCCACCCTCACCTCTACGGCAGTCTCCCACACTACAAAACCCAGGGCCACTTATTCCAGGCTGCTGAAGCTGCCCTACAAGGTGACAATCAGCTAAGTTTGGTTATGCTGTCTTTTTACCCCCTCAAACCTTTAGTTTGTATAAACAAAAGTTTGGTTTCTACATCCTAAATTTACACATCCACTGCTTAGAACTCAGAAATTCCAAGTTAAAGGCTACTTGCTCCTGTCCCAGAGTCTGTCCTAGTCACTCTTGCTGGGAACCTGCTCAGTCACTAGCTCCAACTTATGAAAACTCTATTAATTTAAACAGGCAGAGGTAAGTTCTAATTAAGTCTAAGTTCTACTACATCAATCAAGAATTTTAAACTACAACATCAGTGTAGTTTCCTAAGAACACTAAGAACCAAAGGGTTTTCAGTGAGATCTCACAATAAACTATGGTGTAACACTGAGGCCCCAGAGCACAACAGGGACGAATGCAGGGCTAACACTGTTATCACATTAGCATACCTTGCCTTCTGCAAGACAGTCTTTGCCATGGCACAGGCACCTGCAACACAAATGTGCCCAAGCCAATTACTCAACTAGAACTGACACTGGGTGGGATTTTTCTCTAACGATGGGTTATCCAGGGCACTGAGGAGTATAGCAGTCTACCTCCCCGCCACTCATTTGATAGCAGTGAGTACCTTTCTCCCTAGTTGTGACAATCAATGTCTCCAGGAAGGCAAAACCACCTGGGTTAAAAACCACTGTACTACATCTGGATGGGGCATAAATGACACAAACCACAAAAAAATTTACGATAAGGGGGAGAAATGGACATATGGACAACCCTCTAAAATCATGATTGACCAATCTTTTTTTTTTTTTAATGATTATTTTTACTTTAATGTGTTGGTGTTTTGCCTGCATGTGTGTCTGTGTGAGGGTGTTGGATCCCCTGAAACTGGTGCAATAGACAATTATGAGCTACCATGTAGGTGCTAGGAATTGAACCTGGGTCCTCTGGAAGAACAGAGGGTGCTCGTAACCGGCGAGCCATCTCTCAAACCCCATGCATTCTATTTAAATAAATAGCAGCATAGGGCGTGGCTATAAATGAGGTGTAGCAAACGTTATAGGAACACTTAAAGATCTTTTTGTACTGTCAGGGATTTGAAAAGCATGAGGTAAAGATGTCCATTGCTTCTGTTTGCAGTATATTCTAAGAGGTGTTGGCCAAGTTAAATTTCAGCTAGCATCTTGCTCAGTTATAATGTAGAGGGAAAAAGCCTCAACAAAAGATCATCTGACCCCATATTAATGAAATGCTAGAAGACATTAGGTTCTTAATAAATCACAGTCCTGACAGGTATTGCAGGATATCAAAAGAGAAATGTGGCCAAGAAGCAGTAGTTTTAAAGACACCCCTGGACCATGGGTCCCACAGGGAGGCTAGTGAGCTACAACCACTCACTGGAAAAGCTTCAGACTCTGCCAAACTCCAGCAAAACTCATTTATCTTGTCGTGGAGAGCAGCCGAGCATGTACTTCCAGCTGACAGTATGGTACCTTCTCACCACACACCACTGCCTGATCTGGAACATTCTGCTCCCTCCGTGGGTCTCAATCAACGGAAATACTGTAATGCTAGCACTCCTCATTAGGACTAACAGCTGTCTTCCCAGTCACACAGAGACACAAAACTGTTTTGCATAACAATCTGCCGAAATTTCACAGCTAAGAAAAAAAATATATGATGTGGAAAATGCTAGACCATGAAATGCTAATGCTGTGTGCTTTTCTGGCATTGTGTCAAAAAACTGACTACTGGGTTGTCATCCCTTATTTTTAAAATTTAAGTTCCTGCAAAAGAACAATTTTGTATTTGTAGAGCAGCAGATCCAGTGTCTACAGACAGTGAGCATTCCTGAGTGGAATCACAAGCGTACAGGGCATCTCCTACTAGAACACAGGCTTCTGCGTCCCAGCACACAGAATCCATCTTTCAGCAGAACGCGGCCTCCCCTGTCTAGCAGGACTGCTGCTGTCCGTCTTCAGCTCCTGTGTAGGCAGCCATGTGGTGAGGTTACAGGTACAGCTTCTGAGACTACTGGGAGACACAATCTCATAGCACATTCCCTGATCCCCTTAAAGTCTTTCAGGAGTTGTTTTGTGGATATAACAACAATTAATCAAAAACAAAACCAGAAAGAGGCACCAGGCGTGGTGGCGCACGCCTATAATCCCAGCACTCGGGAGGCAGAGGCAGGAGGATCGCTGTGAGTTCGAGGCCAGCCTGGACTACAAAGTGAGTCCAGGACAGCCAGGGCTACACAGAGAGATCCTGTCTCTAAAAACAAAAAAAAACAAAAAACAAAACAACAATAACAACAAAAAGAGGCCATAAATTTGAGTAATAACAAGGAAGGTAAGAGAGGGTGTGGGGAAAGAGAAGCGAAAATTATGTTTTAATTATAACCTCAAATTTATTTTTAAAAGAATATGTATGGAGCTGGAGAGCTGGAGAGAACATGATGCTCGTGTGCAGGACTCCGATTGGGTTCCCAGCACACACATGGTGGCTCACAAGCACCTGTAACCCCAGTTCCAGGGGAACCCACACTGTCTTCTGATCTGTGAGAGCACCAGGCACACCCACATGCAGGCAAAACACTCACACACGTAAAAACAGATGCTGCTTTCCCTACGTCTTCTGAAGAATGGAGATCAGTGTCACTGGGACTTTGCTGCACTGGCCGGTCAACTGTTCGAGTGTATGCTAGGATTAGTGTCCAACTGCACAGACTTCACCTAGATTAAACAATTAGATCCAAACTTCAAACTGAGCAGTCTGGAACTGGCACCCAAAGTGTGCCCCAACCAGCCTAGCCAAAACCCACAGCCAGGGTGCACCCACCCACAACACTGCACAATGCTACAGAAAGTGGGGAAGAGAGCAACTGTGTTCTCCACACCCAAAGGCTCGGCCAGCAACTTCCTTCCTGACTACTACTTTCCAAACTATTTGTATAGAAGCAGACTCCTAACAGATAACATCAGCCCTAGCAACCTAATTATAAAGACAGGCCAGGATCTTGGGAAGTAATACTTTCTTGCTTTTCTTATTATCTATGTTTTAGAACTTACACAGCCTGTATTTGGAAAGATCAGATACCTAATTGACCAACAGAAAAGCTGTATCTGAATGAAATGTATTTCTAATTATTTCTTGATGGCTAGCTCCACCAAATTTAGACAGTAAGATAAAAACAAACAAAAACACCGAAGGAGAAGCTGCACTTGTACCACATGGCCCCACCACAATAAATGCAACCATTGCCTGGGGGATTACTTCTGCTAGCATGTAACACGGACTTAATATTCTCATTTAGTCACTTTATTTGGTAACCCTCCCTCCTCAGAAGTAACAGAACTCTGCAATCTACATTACCAAAGACCTATTCATCTAGAAAGTACTTACTAAGCACCTTCTGTGTGCCAGGTCTCACTCTGTGTGATGAAGCATGACCAGAAAAGAAGGGAAAACCACTGCCTGTGAGACCTCTCCATTCTGGAGAAGCCAGCAAGGTTTACCAGCTTTTAGTGAAGACCCTGAGTTTGAAGTGCAGAATAGAATTGAGAGCTAAAACCGAATTGCGCTGCCAGCAGCCAACGTGGAGCCACAAGCATCTCAGATAGTTATGGATGGCGATGACTGGCCCACTGGCCTGCAGTAATTTCAGAGCACTCCAGAGCAGGTTGTTTGGAATAGGACGCTCCCATTGCAACCTTAACTGACTTGGAACTCACATACAGACCATGCTGGGTTTGAACTGCAAAGGACCCACCTGACTCTGCTAGGATTAAAAGGATGCATCTCCATGCCCAGAAGGGATAGATTCTTAAAACTGTTCAATTTTATTAGCAGGAACTCTTTTCAAATTCAAAGATTGTAATCAGTTTTAAAATACAAATTATTTAAAATGTATTACTAAAAAGTTAAAATACTAAGATTCATACAATAAACCAGGTGGTGGTGGCACACGCCTTTAATTCCAGCACTCAGGAGGCAGAGACAGGCAGATCTCTGAATTCGAGGCCAGCCTGGTCTACAGAGCAAGTTCCATAACAGCAGGGCTACACAGAGAAACCCTATTTTAAAATACAAACAAACAAATAAATATTCATACAATGATGTTATTCTTCCAATATCAAGAGACAAGAGTCAAGGTTCGTATGCTTTCTTGAAATTTTGTCTTTCTGACTTAAAAACATTGTCAAGCTTAGAATACTTTTAATTATATTGATAATTTTAAAGAAACTGGCAACAAACATATTATTTAAATTTAGTAAAAAATGACCTCCCTCAGCAAAAACAAAAATTCATATAATGATGTCATTCTTGCAATATCAAGCAAGGGTCAAGGCTCACGTGCTTTCATGAAATCTTGTCTTTCTGACTTAAAAACAATGTAAGTATTTAAAATTAGATCAATAATTTTAAAGAAACTGGCAATAAATGCACTGTTTAACTTAGTGAGAAGTGACCTGCTTTGGGTTTTAATGATTTAACTTTCCATTTCTTTTCTGGACCCAACACTCTGTCAACTAATAGTGACCAACATCTCAATAGTAGACATTATGAATTCATTTTTGTATATAAGAATTTTGAAGGTTCTATTTTTTTTTTAATTTTATTGATTTATTCATATTACATCTCAATGGTTGTATCCCTTGTATCCTCCCATTCTTCCCTCCCTCCCATTTTCCCCTTATTCCCCTCCCCTATGACTGTTCCTGAGGGGGACCTCCTCCCCCTGTAAATGCTCATAGGGTATCAAGTCTCTTCTTGGTAACCTGCTATTTTTCCTCTGAGTGCCACCAGGACTCCCCATCCAGGGGACGTGGTCAAATATGGGGCACCAGAGTGCGTGTGAAAGTCAGACCCCACTCTCCACTCAACTGTGGAGAATGTCCTGTCCATTGGCTAGATCTGGGTAGGGGTGAGGTTCTATTTTTTGAAATATTATAAATAACATTTTAAAACAACTTTTAATGTAATATAATGCTTGGACTGATGAGCTGGCTGAGAGTAAGGGTGCTTGCCACCAAGCCTGACAGCCTGACATGATTCCAGAACGCACATGGTGGAAGGGGAAAACTGATGCTCACAAGGTGACCTCTACGTGCCCTCTCACCCCCCTATACACATATACACATAATAGAACATATTATAATACAACATATAGCATGTTATTATATGTTATATTATATATGTATATATTATATGTGTGTGATATAACATATGTTATATTATATATTATATATTATATATAAGACTAAGTGGCAACACACAGAGCAAAGTGGCCCTTCTGCCCAGTCCTGGGTCAGCAGTGACTGTCTCAGACCCTGAGAAAACCCCCGAAACAAGGAAGCTGAACAAAGTGATCCCTAACTGAGGACGGAGCCACTTCCACCCATCCAGTCTCCACTGTGTTTGCTGAGAGCGGCTAGCTACATAATGAGCTCCAGACACCACGAGAAAACCTCTCAGAGGGGATGGAGTACAGTGCATGCACCTGTATGTGTGCACACTATGTATGTGTAGAAAGCATACACTCCAACTTCCCACGGACAGAAACAGATGCTACCAAGAAACTGATAAGGAACACTGCTTAAAGCAAGCTACACTTGACTCTGGCCCTCATGAGAAGCTAAGGGAATACTGAGACGGCTGTCAGGAAGGCAGGCGTCCATGGGTGCCACACTTGAGCAAGGAAGACGGAAAATAAAGCATCACTTTTAAAGTTCGGAATGAAGCCAGGCATGGCAGCTCATGCTGTAATTCCTGTTTCAAACAATGACACAGGAGAATTGCAAAAAGTTTGAGGCTAGCCTGCGCTACATAATTAGCTGCAGTTCAGCCTGGACAAGTGAGAGCCTGTTTCAAAAGGACAAGCCCACAAAATGTTCAGAATGCGTCATATCACAACCCTCTACCATGCAGCATTTCTTTAAGAAGAGAGAGTCAGCCAGGAAACTATGTGGAGACGTTCCCTCCCAGCATGTGGAGAATTCAAACGCTGTTGTCATTGGAGAACTGACACTTGAGGGCAACCATTTTACAGACATTAAAAACAATCATGATGATGCCACAGTGGGTAAACAGGCCTGGTGTGACATCAGACTACTGGCACAAACTTCCAGAGCTGCCCTCCACCTAGAAAAGAAATGTAGCTCCGCCCCCCACCACCGTCAGACGCAGCTGCACAGGAAGGCTGAGGCCCCGACGGGAAAGCTTATTCCTCCTCACAGTCTTCACGCTGGGGCCGAGACACACCAAAGTCAAGGCTGTCCTCAGCTAGGTCAAGTCAAGGCTGCCCTCAGGTAGGTCAAGTCAAGGCTGTCCTCGGCTACGTCAAGTCAAGGCTGCCCTCAGCTAAGACAAGTCAAGGCTGCCCTCAGCTAGGTTAAGTCAAGGTTGCCCTCAGCTAGACAGGTCAAGACAAGGCTGCCCTCAGCTAGGTCAAGTCAAGGCTGTCCTCAGCTAGGT
>OU015749.1:2951674-2978599 GCA_907169655.1 Acomys percivali | reverse complement strand
CACACACACACACACACACACACGGACCTACATGTGCAATTAACAAGCCTATCCATCAAAGCTAAGGATCAGTGTTAGCTGGCAGCGGAGGGGGTAACTAGGTAAGCAACCCTGCACAGAGACTAGATGAAGACATGCTAGGTGGAAGAAATTTACAAACATTGGGATAAAAATACAAAACTAAAATTTAGTCAAAACATTGTTATACTCAAATATAACTGAAGGAGCAGAAGAGACCTACTATAAAATATTACAAACTACAGACCCATACACAATCAGTGTATTACACATCAATCTCTAACACATGGTTTATAATAACTGCAAAGTTATAGAATGTAGACTGATATGCAGTACCACCTAAGCGTTAAGCTTTTTCCCTTTGTTACTCATACAAGTTAAAGAACAGTTTATTCTAGGCTCTTGACTGCATTATACTGTCTCATGACCACCAAGATACTAAAATGTTAAATCAAGTGTAAAACTTTCTACCAATATTGTTAATATTATGAAAAAGTTTTAAAGGAACCAGATGAAATGCAGCTTCCGACTGTTGTGCTCATTTAGGTAAATGCTTACCTGAGCCCACATGGCCAGCATATTTGACAAGACATTTGCCAGTCTCTATGCTCCACAACAAAGCCGTGTGATCTACAAGATGAAGAAGCCATAACTTAGCCATCACTAATTTTACAGTCCCTTTAAAAATACAGTAACACTCTTAAAATGGTAAGTCCTATCACCCCTAACAGTTATTTTTATGTTGTGTGTATGGGCATTGTACATGCACGTCTGTGTATACAGTACTCGTGAAGGACAGAAGAGGGCACTGGATCCATTAAAAGACAGTTGTGAGCTACCCAGTGGTTGCTAAGAATCAGAACTCTGTAAGACTTGCCAGTGCTCTTAACCACAGCGTCATCTCTCTAGTCCCCCAGACAGTTCTTGCATCTTTGATTCTACTACTTCGTACACTTCAACTGACCTGAGAAACGGTTCCAGATCAGGGAGGCTGTGGCTTGTCTGAAGCCACAGAACTGGAAATGGACAACTGACTTGGTTTTCTAGACCATTACACCGAGACCATCATATGTGCAACTGGCACAAAGAAGTCACAGTTCCATTATTTTATCCAAGTATTAGCACTTTTCAGAACACACTGTAATTCTCAAGTCCAATTAGCCTCCAAAGTTAGTTAAATTATATGAAATAATGGCTATTCCTTTGGACCTTACCCTCCCACAGGTATTAAGATGGGAAAAGGAGAATTAAAGAAAATTCTGGGAGGAACTACTTGCTAATTATAAAAAAAAAAAATCCAGAAATATTAAAAGAATCCCTCCTTTTTAACTAATACTCTCAAAGCATGCAAGATGTTTACGCATGAGAACAAGGGCACACAGGAGAAGAACCTCTCAACACTCTAACTGCATTTCTTGTTCTTTTACTGTTTAAAATCAGAATCTAAGGAGAAAGGAACTTCTCACAAGCTAACAAAGTCAGTCTCAACCACCAACCATCATTCTTAATCTTAGCAATTTGTACCTGAAGAATTACAAAAATATGAGACGAAGCTAAGCTTTCATCAACTATCCTGCTATGGTGAGATCTACCCTGTGATCCCCAAGAGCCAACTCCTCTGACAACTCAATAGGCTGGAGAATATGCACTCTTTGGTTGCTTATGTAACATTTTCCCTTCATTGCTGGAAGAAAAATTGCAAACCTGTCCCCATATCAGAAGCACATCTGGCTTAAAAAAGAACAAAGCCAATCAAAAACATATCTTATGTTTAAAAAGTATTACACCTCAGTTGTTTCTACCATTCAAATACTGACATCCTCACATAATGTAGCTGAAGCAAATATCCCCTTTCTCAAAAACAAGAGTCCAGACATCTACCCACAGGAAGACTATAAAGGAAGACTCCAGGTCTCAGGAGAAGTAGGCGCTCCCATGTCAAGGCAAAGGCTTTTTTTGTTTGAAAGACAGTGTGACAGGATTTCGTATCACAGCCCATGCTGGCCTGGGCCTTGAGGTCCTCCTGCCTCCACCCTGGGTCCTGGGACTTCGGCATATACCACCACAACTGGATCCACAAGCCTCCGTTTTAAGAACTCTTCCACCACACCTTTGCTTCCAGGCACTGTTTGCCACTGTCAACTCACTTCCATCACTTATCAATCAAAGCCACATCTTAATAAGCCAGCTGCAACAGTGCCTGGCTCACCGGCAGACGCTGTCCCAAGAACCACAGGCTGTGTCCTTGCAACACTGACATCCCAGATGCCGTCCCTGTGGCCAATATACTCCTTCACAAGCTGGCAGATGGCCCTTGACGTGGTAGTCTTAAAGCTGGAGACAATCTAAATGGAGAAGAAAAGAAGCAATTTTATTAAATTTTTCTAAGTTAAAAAAGGCAAAACAGCAAAAAACCACGTAAGTCACTTAACAGGATATTATAAATACCACCGGAATATAATACAAGCATGAACAGAATGGAGATGCCTTGCACAATAAGGCTACTCTCACTCAGCTTGTTATCAGAGGCTTCAGAAAAATGTCCCCACCTACCTACCAGGTAGGTAGCGTCTCAATGCAGAAGAAAGGCACAAGTGGACCTTCAGGACATTCTTCCCCAAATCTTAAATCACCAAACAAAATCCCCCATCTTGAAAATACACAGAGAGAGAAGGAGAGAGAAAAGAGAAAGACAGAGAGACAGAGAAAGACCGGGGGGTTGGGGGGGGGGACGGGGGACAGAAACAACCATGAAAAAGTTAAGAAAAAGATGCCCCAAACTACTAGCACCAGAGTGTGCTCATAGAACTTTCATTTTTCCTGAATTTGGTTACTTTACACCAACCACATATCAAAACAACACAGTACATGCTGTAAGAGGAACCGAAAGACCACACTGTAACAGATGAGGAGGTTTGTTAAAGACTGTTTATTGAGCACTTGCTTGAAGCCATGTGCCACACTGGATGGAGACAGCAGAGATACAGAGGCCTCAGAGAAGATCATATTCTAACGGAAGCAGACATGAGATGATACAGACAACATCAACACGCAGTAAGCTTCTGTCTCATGTAATGACACATACAACAAACAATTCTTCTTTTCCTTATAGTGAACAATAGAAAAGCAAGGAAGAAACTAAATGCAAAAGTTTCCTTCAACTTTTGTCATGAAGCTATTCTCAGATAAATGTAAAATTTTCCACATTTAAGTAAACCAGAAAAATACAAATAATGATGAATCTATAAAAATCAAGCAAAAAATTAATAGATTCCTACAGTTTGCTTTTAACAATGATTCCACAGAACCTAGGGCATGTATATAAATGTACTCTTACATAAATATATGAAGATACAATCTGTTACATCAATTAGGTATGTGCTTGCAGATTATCCCCAACAAAGTAAAGACAAAAACAGAGACTGACATTTTACAAGTAATATAAACCAATTCTATTTAGCTTGATTTAAACTTTACAGAAAATAGAAAGGGACTTGCTCAAATCTCAAACCGATCGTTGTCATCTTGTCTTTCTGAAAGCTAGTCTCCCTCCTAAATCAACAAAAGTGTCCCTCTACAATGTATATAAGCTTCTGCCAGATAGAATTACATTTTAATGGGAGAGAAGTCACAGACTACATAAAGCTTGTCACCATCTTAAATTGTGGTAAACTACATTTTCCAAGTCTCTCCACATTTCAAATATAAAGAATGCTATCATAAGAAGCTACTGAGCCACACATTTCTTACCTATACCATTCACAGGCAGAATGGAAGAGGCACTACCACAGGAATACAACTTTGTACTTTAGATATGGGATAATATTCTGTTCATAAACACTGTGGCTTGCCCTCTCACATGCCACTTCCATAACGCTTACTATGCTTAAAAAAAAAAAAAAGACTTAAACCCGGGCATGGCGGTGCACGCCTTTCACTGCAGCCCTCCGGAGGCAAAGGCAGGAGGATCTGCACTCTAGGCCAGCCTCGTCCACATAGTGAGTGCCAGGACAGTCAGGACAACATAGAGACTCTGTCTCAATTAAAAACAAAAACAAAAAATTAAAAAAAACACCACTGACTTGGTCAAGATTACAAAGAGAGCCAACAAGACAACTGCATTACTTAGAAGGAACATCACAACAGCAGAATAAAGCAATGTGTGATGTTTTCCTGCCATCCTAAATTATTTTAACTTGAATACAACCTAAAGCACTTTAAAAACAAACCAGAAAGGCTCATTTCCGCTACAAAACAAAACAAAAACAAAAACAAAAAAGCCTTCCTAAAGAATATTCGCAAACATCTCCTTGGGTTTCTTTAAATCAGTTTTCAGGGTAGACTGTCCCCCACCCCACCCCTTAAGCACCAGCAACCAGTCACGAGCTGCCCAGGGAAGGTTTGCTTCATACACGTCGGCACTCCCACTGTCTCACCTAACACGCCACTTGCCGTTCATGGCTCTGAGTCACAAGGAGGGCAAGTGATGAATCTAGACTGCAGCACGTTCTGTTGCACTCATGCTTAGCTCTAAAACCAAGAATTCATGCTGTGGTACAAATCAGAATACATCGTTACCAAATTATCTCTTCGGTGTCAGATGTCTTCATTTCATTATTTTTGAAGATGAGTACAGACAGTGTACAAACTGCTGTAAAGTCCATTAGGAATATGCTTCTGACATGTTCTAATTCCAAAATGGCTGCCATTAAATATGTTAGAATCTAATATATGTTCAAAGCAGAACACTATTGTGCATGCCCTTACCTGTGTCCAAACCTTGTTTTTTTTTATTGCTACATACAAGCATATCTTCCTCTACTTCAGAATTAACCAGAGAGTTTTTAATCCTAAGAGCACACATTGTATACACAGAATTGTAGGCATCAGAATTACCTATTTAAGATAATGTAACGGGCAATAAAGAACATAATTTTACAGCTCACTTTGAGGGAAACCTGAGTTAGTTACAAATTCAAAGCTAGGATGAACTAGGCATTACAGCAGACAGGAAACAGTGACACAGCAGCCACATCCCAGACGTCATCGCAGCACACAGCAGCACACATGTTCTCGCGAAATAATCATTACCAACGTCTTTTAAATAAGGAGAGCAGGCAGAGAGGCTAGACTTGCCCTCTTAGCTGCAATTAACCTCACTGTTCTGTCCAAATAAACGACTGTCAGTCCAAGACAATGGATTATAAAAATAAAAAGCTAATAATACATATGTAATCATAGTACAAATTTCAATTTTTCCTCTCACTTTTAATCAAAGGAGTATACAGTCACCAAAGTTAGGTAATTAATTTATCTTTTAGATATTGAAAATATTCCAAGTTAGAAATGTACAATATTACCTAAAAATACTATTATACATTAACTTTCCAAACAATTAAGTCCTTGCCACTTCAAGTCAGTACTAAGCACTTTAAAAGAAAAACTCTTTGACTGTCCCTATATGCCTCAGAACACCCTCACTTCCTTCTCCTACTTAGGAAATTGAAAAATAATAATGAAACATAACTTGAGCCCATATATTTATCTAGTATCTATCTATTAAGCCAATTAGCAATACAAAATATATTATTCTTCTAGAGACGAAACATTACCAAAGCAGAAATGCATCACTCTCATACTGAGTTAGTATCTAAGTTAGTACCTAAGCATCTACGTTCTATAGCCAGTTACCAATGGATGTTTCTAGAAACCAGACATTTTTCTATTACACATTTCTAACTGGAAAATATGCAAGTTAAAGTACACGTCTGCACACCGTAAGCACCACATGACTGGCTCCAGAGCCAGTGCCTTGCATACCTTGCTGGTGGAAGCCTTGTAGGTGGTCTTCAGCTTCTGAGAAAGCTGACTGGTGCTGTGACTGGCTGTGGAGACAGAGAATCAACAATCAAATACCCTCAAACTCAAGAACCACAGCATTGCAAAGTGCAGCTATGTCTTAGAAAGAACAGGAAACTCAGAAGATATGTGCACTCCCCACCCAGACATGGGAACAGCAGCAGCGCTACAGCAAGGACCCAAGCTCTTTCTCATCTGAAATCTACCTGAATTATATATTCCACGTTTAGCTTACTGCAGAGAGCAAACGAGTCAGTGTCCTTCATTAAGTCCCCATTTCCTTAACAGGTAATCCACACACAAACTGTACAAATGTCTTACCTTTGGTTTTGAGCTGCCCCTTGCTCAGTTCTGCCCCATCGATCGCTTGTCCTTCACCAGCTAAGCGTTCATTAAGAGTATCAATTTCTCTGCGCACTGGAAATAAAAACCGTTTTCTTTTGAAAAATGCAAATTGTAGTCTTACATTCACGTCTAAAGCATACATAAGAATGTTGTGAGTTGGGACTGTCAAAACAAAGACATGAAAAATACTCTAAAAAGCAAGGTGATAATTTATAGTTTCCTAACACTCAAGCCATCATTCCAAGCTCAGTAAGTCACCAGAAAAATACAATAAGATATAAGATACTCACATTCTAAGTTTTCGATATAAAGATTTTCAAATTCTCTTTCTATCTGACCAAACAGTTCCAGCAGTGTACTACGAACCGAGGAAGGCAGTTTAGAATCCTGTACAAGAGAAATATTTTTGTTTAAAAATGAATGAATGAATCACATTAAGACCAGATAATACTTTTTTTCAAATTGAATTATCATTTATCTCTTACTTCATAACATCATGCATTCCATTTCTTACACATATGAAGGTTAAAGAATTTAAAACTTAACTAGGTGAGACCATGTACTTAGCATGCACCTGGGGCTCAATCCCCAAAACTCAAAATAATTAGATTCAAGTTTCTACAAAGGAATAACTGTCAAAATGTATTTCTAGAGGAATACAAGATTTAAGAACAAACATGTCTCAAAGAAACGTGTTATTTCACACGTGACCACAGTTCTCTGAAGAAACTGACTGACAAAGCAGAACATGGTGACTGTAGAGATGGAATGCTGCAGACTGAGCTCCCAAATGACCTGAACAGCCTTCAGCTCTTCCTAACAGCTGTTTACCATCAGCCTCTGAACCTGACCTAGCACTCTGACTGCTGGGTGAACCTTCTAGAACGCACTGTTAAGCTCGGCACACCTCAAGCACCCACCAACCCTAAAGCTGAGACTGTCAGACCATCTCATGCTCTGCTGCAGCCTGCCTACCCGACGTCCCCAGCAATCTATGTGGTCAGTGCCCTGCTGCAGCCTGCCTACCCAACGTCCCCAGCAATCTATGTGGTCAGTGCCCTGCAGCATGACATCGTTCTGCTATGTGACAGCAAAAGGCCTGCAGTCTCTTGCACGACAGAGTGTGTTACTCAGGTGAACATAAGCTGTGTTCTTGGGCCTTGGTCACATGTATTAGACTCAGAGCAGACTTTTTCCTGCTGGAGGGAAAGCTCTGTTTTGCATTGACACAGAGGGAACATGAGTTTACTTTATTCAAAATTTCCTGAATTTGTAGAGAAGCAAGGCCATTCCCAAAAGTGAAGCTACGGTACAAATAGCCTTTAGACTCTGCCACACGCTATTTAAAAAAGAAAAGGAAAAAGGGAAAAAAGCTATTTCAGTGGACTACACATTAATAGAGAGGTGCACCTCATCACCTAATTAGACCCACTGTGCTTCAACCACAACAAACCAGAGACTTCCTAACTGCAACTAACACCATGATGACGAGCGGAGGAGAAAGAAGACCTTGCCCACAAGAGCAACTATCTAGGAGTCTAGGCCCCACCTGAGCAGGTTCCCCACCTGAGCCACACTCTTCACGCCTCTGCACACCTCCCCTCCCACCTCAGCCTCTCTAACGTGAGGACAGCAGGAAGCAGCAGCAGCTCCAGCACAGCTCCACATTAAACAAGGAACGTGAACAAGGCACCACGGAAGTTCACGAACACTCAATAAACAGAAGACTAGTTGATACGCCTGTCTAGTCTACTCTAACCTCCACAAGAGAACTCTCTACATAATAATCAGTGAGTGTGCCCCTCTTTGCCCCAGCACACAAACTATTTTTTTCAAAAATAAAAATCTCAGAGTACTTCTATATTAATATTCCAATATTTAAGTAACATCAATATACACTTCAAGTCATTTTTCAAATTTATATATAGCACCAACTGTTGAGAAACAATAAGCTGCAAATTTTAAAAATATTCATATACACAATATTTATTAAATTCCACCTCAGGTCAACTTCTTAGGAGTATAAATTTTAGAAAACAGTCAACATTTCTGCAATTTATTTTTCAATAATCATGTATCATAAATTTTGTAAACCACTTAAAATACAAACATGCTGGCTTAAGCAATGAATCTGATAGAAACGGTAATCTTAACATCCCTCTAAAAAACTTCACACAACTGAAGATATGGAACACTGGCTAATACAGTACCATGGAGATTAGTCTCCACCTTCTTTGATACTGTTCCTAATAGCCGCACGTCTCTGCTCTCCAGAGCAGCCCACTTACACCCACCATGCCAGCTGCACATCAGCACACATGGCTCTCTTCCCCCCTGTGATGGGAAGGCCCCACCGGCCACTCACAGACCATGCTGGTTGGGTTCTCCAATTAACTATACTCATAAACTATAAGCACTATGTAGCCAACATGGGAAACGCAGAGAGCATTAGAGCAGTGCACAGGCCTAGGTTGCTCAGGTCAAAGAACTGTGAATTACCTCGTAATGGCTACTATGAGATACAATGATCACCATATACTACATCACAATGCAAGACAACACTAAGAATATATTTACCTATTGTAGGAAGTAACTCTAGACTATGACAGCAAACAAAGTAGAATTTTCAGTGCTAGAAATGTAAGTCAAAAAACTTTTAAGAACCATTTTAGATTATTAAGAACTACTTTAGATAATTTGTCTACACTATCCAATTAGTAGCTACCGGCCATATATGACTCCTTAAATTTCAATGTAATTTGGTTTTTGGTTTTTTTTTAATATACATTTTCAAATCCTAAGTCACAGCACCCATGTTTAACTGCCTACATGTTATGTCTGTCTTGTGGCACAGTTATTAAAGGTGATAATACTTCCACCATCAAAGAACTACCACACAGCTGTAGTCTTACTCTCTCAAACGGACGAACCACGCCCCAAACCTGAACACCCCTGAAGTGACCAGTAAAATGCAGGCAGGCATAATGGTGATCCTAATTAATTATGACTGGTGGCATTACAAGAGTTAAGGAAAACATACAAAGAGAAAAGACCATGGGGATGCAAACAGGTGGAGGCACAGCTACAAATAAGGCCCGGGAGGCCTTCCACACCTTCATCTTGGATTTCACCCACCAGAACTATGAAAAAAAAAATTATATTATCTAAACCACCTAGTTAATAGCACTTTGTTACAACAACCTAGCAAAGTAAATGCTGTCGAAGATTTTCATGTTTTTTGTATCCATCGCTAGTTTAAAAATGTAGCTTTTTATAGAAAGTAGACACGGATAGGGTTGACCTTCTATATTCAAAGTTCTACACCTACAGCGTCAAGCAACGGTAGATCAGAATAGCCAAAAGCTAGAGAAGACACAGCATGCCAGGACAGGACGTGAGGAACTGTGGCAGAGGATCCCAAGTCCACGGTCAGACTGGTCTATAACAGCGAGACCCTCTCTCAAAACAACAGAAAGGAAAAATACATAGTGTGGCCAAAAACAAGAACAAAACAAAACTGTAAAACATAACACAGCCCTCACTGAAGCAGTGGCCAACTCTCATCATCACTTCCTACACACAGGTGACAATATTGTCCCAGCATCTACACTGTATCAGCTGAATAGCTACACTGTGGCAGGCCATAATCCTCCTGGGGTTTTTAGGTAAGCACTACTGCCCCTATAGAATTTATATACCAGAAGTCCCATGCAGAAAGCTGCTTCCGCAGTTATAAATTTCTCAGATTCAAGCCTTTTTAATCCTACAGCATTATGACTGATGCAGTCTAATTGTAAAAAATGGTTATAAAAGTGTAAGTGCATACTTATACAGGCATTGCTGTATATAATTATTTGACTAAGGCATGCTTTAGTATCTAGACCCCACAGTAATACTCTTCAAAAATCCTACCATTTTGACATCTATAAAGACACTAGAAAAGTAGAAACAAAGCAACACTATCAGCCATTAAGTAAAGCACATTCATCGAAGGACTGTACATTCTATTCACTATAACCAAGACAAGGAGAAAGGCAAGTTAAGTCACCTCAGAGAGCAGAAATAACATCAAAATTTTAATTCTCCCCTTTTCTTGAAACATTAGAAGTCTAGAGCTAAACCTCTTCTAGCCAACTATCCTGTGCAAAGAATAAAATGAGTCCATCTTTTCATATCTGTATCTTTTTACTGTTATTATTATGACTATATTAAGCTTAGCCAGGCATGGTAGCACACACCATTCATTAATCCCAGCACTTGGGAGGCAGGGACAATAGAATCTCTGTGAGTTCAAGGCCAGCCTGGTCTGCATAACAAGTTCCAGAACGCCAAGAACTACACAGGGAGACCTTGTCTCAAAATGATTGATGATGGTGATGAGGAGGATGATGGTGATGATGGTGATGGTGATGGTGATGGTGGTGGTGATGGTGGTGGTGGTGGTGATGATGATGATGATGATGATGATGGTAGTGGTGGTGATGGTGGTGGTGATGATGGTGGTGATGATGATGATGATGATGATGGTGATGGTGGTGATGATGATGATGGTGGTGGTGGTGGTGATGATGATGATGGTGGTGAACAACCAAAACGATCTGATTCTGTCTCTGAGTGCACTGCTGAACTCACTGTGCTCTTTCTTCTGCTCTAGAAACCTATATGCATTAGCTAGTTCAATTACACTACAAGCAAAACAATTATCTTTAAAATGGCCACTGGCCAATGCTGACTTACTTGTCCTTCTAACATCTCTCTCGGTAGTCCAGTCCTCTCTTGTTCTGAGCTGTTAGTTCTTCGTATAGAAAGGCTATGAGATTTGCGCTTTTGTTTTGCTTGGCGAGCAGTTGAACAACTTCCGCTTTCTGTGGGCATTACTTCTAGAAGGTAGTGTCCTGGTCACTCCTGCAATAAGCTAAACAACAGCAGGAAAAAGAAGTACTTCATTTCTGATGCAGCAAATTGAGATAATCAGCAGACAAGGAAGGATTTCTTACTAAGGTTAGTGCTCACTAAACAGTACAGAACTCAAGTACTGAAGTCAGTTACGGCGATTCTTATTTAAATCTTTCTCAAAACTGTTTTAGCTATTCTAGTTTCTTAATATAACCTAATTTTCAAAATATTTATCTCAAAAATTCTTGCTTTAGGGGTCAGAGAGATCACTTGGTGGTTAGGAGCACTTGGTGTCCTTCAGAGGACCTGAGTTCATCCCCACACCACAAGACGCTGACACCCTTGTGTACCGTCCAGTCCCAGGGAACCTGACGCATTCTGGCCTCCCCTGGCACCAGGCATACATGCTGCACAGACATACATGAAAGCAAACCACCCATGCAAGTAAAAAATAAAAATTAATTCTTACTGTAACTTTAAAAAGAATTTTGCTAACTATCAATTTTGGACTTCAACCAGTTTACTATTAAATGAACAACCCAAATCACTAAAATATCTTTTTTATACTTTTAAGCATTTTAAACACTATTTCCCTTGTTTCTGCATGTTAACTGTAATATACAAAAATACAAAAGATTACTATGTATTGAGCTTGTATCTAACATTATTGCTGAATTTCTTTACAAATTAAAAAAATATTTTGTACATAGTTTATTTTGACATGTCTTAATTGTTTTTTAATGCAAATTACTGTTCCACCTAAAAGATAAAGGACATTTCCTCCCTTTTGGTTTGTAAATCTTATTTCCTTGTACTTTTGCCTAGAAATTTTAGTACAGCCTTGTTTTTCCAATTTCAAGGTAAAAATAGCCATGCCTTCACCACTGAGAATAAAGCTAGTTACAGATCTTCTATTTACCAAGTTGACATTTCTTTCTCATGTATTATTAATGAGCTTACTTCATAAGTCCTGACTGTCATGCTTTTGTGGTCTTTCTGAGACAGGGTTTCTCTGTGTAGCCCTGGCTGTCCTAGACTCACTTTGTAGACCAGGCTGGCCTCGAACTCACAGAGATCCTCCTGCGTCTGCCTCCCAAGGGCTGGGATTAAAGACATGCGCCACCACACCCGGCCACACAGACTAATTATTTTCAAATGCAGATCAATACTGACACCCATGGAAATTCATTTTCCCTGTGTTAAGAATTTTACACTGGGGGCAGGGAGATGGCCTGGCAGGTAAAATCATTAACTGTATAAGCCTGATGCTTCAAGCTTAATCTCCTCAACACACATTTTAAAAACAAAACAAAAAACAGAACGCTGTGGCTCTATAGTCCAAATCTGTCTGGACCACGCAATACTTGTGGCATGAGTGCTGTGAGGAGCCTCCCACTGACTTGGGTCCCCACCAACAATGTACAGGGCTCCCCTTTTCTCTACGTCCTCAACAGCACTTGGTTGTTGGTTTTTTCTTGAAGATAGGTGTGCTGGCTGATACAACTAGACACACATCCAGACATATCTGGGAAGGAGGACTGAGAAAACGCCTGCAGGCACTGCCTTGACTGATAATTGGAGGAGGAAGGCCCTGGGTTATACCAGGAAGCCACTAACCAACTCCCGGAGAGTAAGCCGTAACCTGCACTCCTCCATGGACTTGCTTTAGCTCCTGTCTCCAAGCTCTTACCTACAGTTCTGCTTGGGAACAGACTATGAGCTATAAAATCAAATATACCGTGTTCTCCCAGAGTTGTATTCGGTCATGATGTTTATCACAGCAAAAAATAGAAAACCAATTATGAGCACCAGGCCGTGGTGGTTCACGCCTTTAATCCCAGCACTTGTGAGGCAGGCAAATCTCCAGGTTCAAGACCAACCTGACTACAGAGTAGGTTCCAGGACAACCAGGGAAACACAAAGAAACAAACAAACAAACGAAAACAAAAGGAAGAAGGCAGCTCATGCAGACAATCGGCATTCTGATTAGGTGAGACAAACCTCAGCCTAGTTTCAATTTGTAGTTCACTGATAGATAAAGATGTTGAACATTAGCCATTTGTATTTCTTCACTTGAAAAGTATTTGTTTGGGGCTGGAAAGATGGCCCAGTGGTTAAGAGCACTGGTTGTTTTCCCAGAGGACATGGGTTCAATCTCCAGCACCCGCATGGCAGCTCACAACTATCTGTAACTCCAGTTACAGATCTGATACTCTCACACCTCGCACCAATTGTAAAAACGATTAATAATGTAAAAAAAAAAATCTTTTAAAAAGGTATTTGTTCAATTGGTTTTCCTATTTACTGACTTACTGATTAGATTATTTGCTTTTTGGTACTCAATTTTTAAAAGTTCTCTATACTCTGAGTATTAATCTCTCGTTAGATGAGTACGTATCTAAAACCACCCTCCCGCTCTAGAGGGCGCCTCTACATGCTGCTGGTTTGGTTTTTTTTTTTTTTTTTTTTTTTGCTGTGAAGCAGCAATCCTTGCTAATCCTTGCTAATATTCCTACTGGAGTCCTGTCCTGGAAGCTCTTGACTATGACTGTATCTTGAAGTATTTTTTTCCTCTAGCAGTTTCAAATTCCCCATCTTCCATGAAGATTCCTAATTCATTTTGAGTCAATTTTGTACAGGGTAAAGATTCTAATTTCAATCTACTAATATGAATACAGTTTTCCCAACACAAATGTATGTTTTCAACACCTGTCAAAAATCAGATGCCTCTAATTGCATGATTTTATTTCTGGATCTTAAAAGTTTTGTGATGTTGAATTTAAAATCCTTGTCAAATAATTCTAATCAGTGCCATATCTGTGCTAGCCCTGATTGTTTTTCCTGGTTTTTCATATGCCAACTGTTGAGACAAGGTTTCTCTGTATATCATCCCTGGCTGTCCTGTAACTCTTTGTTGACCAGGGTGGCCTCAAATTCACAAAATTTCACCTGCATCCCAAGTGCTGGGACTAAAAGCGTACACTACCACACCCAGCTGCCAACTGATTTTTAATAGAACCCTTGACATGATGCTATCAGTCTTGGGATACAGCAGGCCTTTCTAAGACCGCTTTGCCAAACTGCTGCTAATGAATAAGAAAGGCAGAGACTGAATTAAGGCTCCCTACTCATGTGCCATCACATGAGGAAGATGCCTAGTCACTACTGAGCCCAGCAGTTCAGCCTCCTGCTTCTCCCTCACTCAGATCACCATGGCTGATGCACGAAGTGCTCACTACTGTTCCCTACAGTCCCCTGCCACCACACAGGGATAGCTCACTGGTGTTTTGCCTGCATGTATGTCTGTGTCCCACGTGCATGCCTGGTGCCCACAGGGCCAGAAAGGGCATCAGATCCTCTGGAACTAGAGTTAGTGGTGGTTGCTAGAAATCAAACCATGGTCCTCTGGAAGAGCAACATGTGCTCTTAAATGCTGAGCCATCATTCCGGCCTGCCTCTTCTTGAATCTCTGCTAGGTTTTCCTGATGCCATCCATCTAAGTAGGAAAAAAAGAATATACACACAAGCAGACCCCAGCTGCTCGCCCAGCCCTGTCAAGCCTATAAGAGAAAGGTATCTTGCCACCATGTGTCATGGACAGGTCCATTTTGTTTCTTTCTTTTTCTTGTTCTGATTTTTTGCTGAGCCCCTGGCTGTTCCTAGGTTGCAGACTTGTACGGGATCAAACTAGGATATATGGTGGAAAAACGAAACTCAATCCTATGTCACTTTTCAGATCCCAAAAGACTAACCAGGCTATCTGCCTTTCTCCACATTAGAGTCTTACATTTGCTTTGTGTGTACTGCCTGGTATTCCTAACTGCACTTCATTCCCGTATGGTAAATAAGAGCCGTGTTTTCCCTTCTGGAGGTCTAACTTCATCAGGGGATGGGGGGGGCGGGGGAGTAGGATCATTTTATCACTTAAGGGGCCTCTATAATGTTGGCATGTCATCAGCAAACACACAGGCATCTGACATCCCGGATTTAGTAAACTAATGACACTATCTAGCCTCTCTCTACTAGAACAAAGTATCAACAAGCTTTGCTTTCCTAAGAATCCTGGATTTAGAATTTTTCACCTACAATGCCTATTTGTGAAGGTTTAGAAACAACTCACAGAAGAGTAGGCAGGAATGAAAAAGCAGTTTTCACCATTTAGTCAAATATCCAATTAAAGTTCTTCACTATGCCAGGCTTGGTGGCGCACACCTTTAATCCCAGCACTTGGGAGGCAGAGGCAGGTGGATCGCTGTGAGTTCGAGGCCAGCTTGGTCTACAAAGTGAGTCCAGGACAGCCAGGGCTACACAGAGAAACCCTGTCTCAAAAAACAAAAAAAAAAAAGTTATTCACTAATTTTTCAAGTAAACTAGCTAACTCTGCTTAACTGCTGCTGCAGTTGCTTTAAATCCTGTCAGAATTTGCAAGAGAACACTTGTATATCTAAGAGCCTTATTCTTCATCCACTCCAATTAAAGCGTACACAAAGTAGTCTCATTTTAGCACTCTGTATGCAGTCCTGTTACACAGCCCATACACAGTGTATTTCCAATCACTGCCTCACATTTTCTGATCTGAGCCATGCTGTCGGCTTTCACTCCAGGCATCCCAGGCAACGGTCCTAGTTGTCTGGAGCGAATGAGTCACTGTGGGAATCCAGGACCTTGTCAGGTGCTTTTTTTCCAGATGACTATCTTTTCCTCTAACCGCCACTGATGATGTAAGATTAACAGCCGGGAAAGTAAACTGGACTTAGTAAAGCTGGTCTTCAGTTTAAACAAAATGGCAATGCAAAGGCCAAAACCAGCACTGGACCCACCCGACATGTCTGTACAGCCACAGCTTCAAATCCGGCTGTGCATCTGTAGCTCCGACACCAGGAACACAGCCCCTCTCACGCTGTACTGCTGTCGGCCTTTCTGTGTAACACCTTCTCATCTTTCCTTCTGCCTCTATGTCTTCCACCTATTTCCTCAGCAATCTGTCCTAGTCCTGTGCCTGTTGACTTAACTGAATTAAGAAACAAAGAGGGGGAGCTGGAGAGATGGCTCAGCGGTTAAGAGCACTGACTGTTCTTCCCGAGGTCCTGAGTTCAATTCCCAGCAACCACATGGTGGCTCACAACCATCTATGATGTGATCTGATGCACTCCTCTGGCCTGCAGGCGTACATGCAGGCAGAGCTCTGTATACATAATAATAAATAATAAATCTTAAAAAAAAAAAAAAGAAAGAAACAAAGAGGTCATTAATGAAACAGGCATTTGAGTATATCTGAGAGAACTTTTCCAGAAAGTTCCAGAGCGGGGAGGTTGCCCTGTACAGAGCTAGGGTCAGGGCTGAAGGAAAGGAAAGGGAAAAGCTGGCAGAGCAGCAGCTCCTTCTCTGCCCCCGACTCCTGACAGTGTGGCTTGACAGGCTGCGTCCCTCTCAACTGTGAACTACAGTAATTCCGTCCCTGCTTACGTTGCTAAAATCTGGCCTCAGTGATATGAAAAATAACTAATGCAGGTCCTGTTATAATTTCCTTACATTCACACAACCTCAAAAAAGTAGATGAAGGCTACAAGCACCATCTTCATTCCAAATCATATACTGGTGTTAACAAAAAAGTAATTAGAGACCTAGAGGCAGGGGCAGGAAAGTTCAAAGCCAGCCTTGGCTGAATGGAGAGTTCAAGGCCATTCTGGGCTACCCAAAACCCTCTCAAAAACATAAAAACATTGCTCAGAGATTAAAATCTCATGCTCCTCTTCTAGAGGACCCAAGTTCACTGCAGGAAATGAACTTGTGCACGTCACCAGCACCTGCAACTCCAGCTCTAGAGCAGTGGTTCTCAACACTCCTAACGCTGTGACACTTTAATACAGTTCCCCGTGTTGTGATGATGCCAACCAGAAAACTATATTCATGGCTACTTCATAACTGTCATGTTGCTACTGTTATGAACCATAATGTAAATACCGGTGTTTTCCAAGGGTCTTAGACAACCGCTGTGGAGGTCGTAACCCACAGGTTGAGCACAGCTGTTCTACAGGGTCTGATTTTCTTTTCTGGCTTCTGTGGCCACTGTACTCACATGGCATGCACTCATGCAAATATAATTAATTAAATGTTTGATTTACTAAAAAAAAAAAAAAAAAAAAATCAGAGGTTTGGGGTTTGCTATGCTAGCAAGAAGGACAATGAGGCTGCATGCAGTTGTAAAGAAATACTGAGAGAGCACACACAGAACCCGAGCTGGACACATGAAAACAGAAGGAATGGAGCGTCGATGGGAGAAAATCCATGATGGAGGATCTGCGGTTGGAAAGCTACTACAGAGGGCTGCCTGTGAAATCAGTAAATACAGAGGCCTGATCCTCACACAAGACCTCTGTGACATCAATAAATAGAGGCCTGATCCTCACAAAAAATCACTGTGAGGTAGAATCTTCAAATTCAACTAGTAGTCTGACAGCATTTTATAAAATAAATGGTGTTACTCAGACAACTGAAAAGAGAAAGAAAGCTGTTTCACTCTGAACATGAGACAGGTCTAGGAAGCCACAGTGGCACACGCCTTTAACCCCAGCACCGGGTGAAAAGCAGTGGGTAGATGCAGAGGGATCGCTGAGTTCAAGGCCCGTGCGGTCTACACAGAGAGTCCCAGGGCAGTCAGGGCTATATAGAGAGGAACTCTGTTTCAAAAGAAAACAGGTGGGGGGGGGATATAGTTCAGTGGAAGGAAACTGATTGCTAAGCGTGGCTGAGGCAGTGGGTTTCATCACCAGCACCACACACCAAAAAAAAATTTTTTTTATTTTTAAAAGCTACTTTTCACTTGTATACATTTTTAAAAAGAAAGAAATAGATAGCATCAATAGATAATTATTTTCCTTCAAAATACATCTACCTAATTCAATAGGACAGATCAGCACATTAAATAGAAACCAAAAATATAGTTTTCTCCTGAACTATTAACTGCTTTATGGATGTCAAATTCATTTGTCCTTATTAAAAGCTGTCACAGGCCTATCCTCTTCTCTGCTACTTCTAAGCAAGCATATATGTCTCCAGCTTTAGTACAGCATATTTAATAAACAGATAAAATCTCTACACTCTGTTAGTGTAATGAACTCACCACCTTGGCAAATGGTGTAACATTATACAGCATCAATGAACACCTAGCTTTCTCTCTTTACACAAAGGCTCTTTTTAGTACATATGTTCAATATTAAGTTGTTATTACCTACATTATCAGATTTCTATTAAATACATACAACCAAAAAGGAAGCCTGCTGAAGTAGTTTTTAAATGCAATACAACAAACTCTTAATTTATGCTCTTGAAATAATATAAAGCATTACTCTCCACTTCATACCTTGCAAGAAAATTTTTATTTTTCTTTCAAAAAGAAAAGAAAAGAAAGAAAGAAAGAAAGAAAGAAAGAAAGAAAGAAAATACAGCCAGGCAGTGGTGGTGCACACGTTTAATCCCAGCGCTCAAAGAGGCAGAGGCAGTCAGACCTCTATGAGTTCAAGGCCAGCCTGGTTTATAGAGTGAGTTCCAGGACAACCAAGGCTATACAAAGAAACCCTGTCTTGAAAAACAAAACAGAAAAAGAAAAAGAAACCAAAAAACAAACAAAAAACCTGATTGATTTCAAAATAAATGCCTGGGGTTTTTTAATATTAATTACTTGAAAATGAATTGTTATATGATTTGAAGGTGGTAGTATGAGCTATAAAATGTCACTGGCTACCCAGAAGTTCAATAAAGTTACTAATACTATTAATACTTTAAACAGTTTGTTGTAATAGTACTTTTACATTAACTTCGAGAGGGCTGAAACACCAATGTAGTATCTAACCAGTATCAGGGGAGAGAATGGTCTCTACAAGCAACCTGGGAAATCTGTCACCAGCAGTTAGTTGCTTAAAATGTTCTGCCCCTGGTAATATGAAGACACAGGATGCATACTTATCGATTCTAAGATGACACTGAGCTGACAGGCTTCACTAATTAAATAAGCGAACACCAAGATATTTTAATCTTAATACCAAAAAAAAAAAAGAAAAAGAAAAAGAAATTCAAATACAGAATAAAACTTAATAGAAATAAAAATATTTTTCCTTAGAGAAATCAGGACAGGACAGCTAACAAAACTCTTAGTACCACTGCTGGGGGAAATATGAATCCCCAAGGATTTTAGCTCAAGTCAAGGGCAAAGTAAGTTAATAGACCAACATGCCCATATACAAAAAGAAGTATCTACACTGGGTAAGAGAGCCAGAAGGTCTTCTGTCCAGAGATTTTTTTGCAAGAAGGCTTGATATACACAACTTCCCAACAGCAAAATGTGGCTGGCATAAACACCAAGGTCACACTGTTATTACATGCGGCCACTGGCCACTGCCCTCCTGTGTCCTAGAGACAACACTAATAGAAGGCCTCTATCCACTTTGGTCAGATCATATTTATATACTTTGCTCAAGTATGGGGACTAGATGTTAAAGGGGATTTACAAATACTCGAATTTTATCAGCAAAGTAACCAAAACAGCAAGGAAGGTTGCACAACTGATTATTTCTTAGAAAAAATAAGAGTATCCTGGAGGCATATTATCTTAAACTGTATTGCTTAGAGGTAAACAGTTTATTTCAGTAAGGCTTTAATGGCATACTTTGTGAGCCAAAATAATCAATGTAGGGAAAACCCATCTGAACTTCAAAGAAACTCCCCAGCAATCTACTTTCGGGCAAGATGGTGGTGTAGAGCTAACGGACCTAGTCTCCAAGCACAAGGAACATCTAAGAGTTCAATTTAGATGATAAAATCTCTAAGAACCTGACAGTCGTTCGGTCATGCCTGTTCTCAGACTGGAACGGCATATTTATGCGACTTTTTGGTAAAACTGGCCTGTTGAGATGCCTTAAAACTAATAAAGCCTGTCTTGGGAGGTGGAGGTGTACAGGGGAGAACGAAAAGGAGAAGTCTTCAGAAAGGGGAACAAGGCGTGGCCAGGGTTTACCATCACTTCAGCATCCGCTCACCCCGCTCTCCGACCCCGGCCCTCCCTCCTCCCCAGAGGCCAGACCCCGTCTCTGCCGGGTTGAGGCCACCATCTTCGCAACCCTAGGCTTCCCCCCCAAGGCCACACGCAGCCAGGCAGACGCCACCTGGGGACACAGGGAAGCCAAAGGAAGCGCGCAGGGTTAGGACAACGTCCTTCGTCCACCCCGAAGCCTTGACCTGGCTCGTCCCCACCGCTACCCGGACACCCCACCTCCTCCCCGGGGCACTCGGGAAGGACGCCAAGCCAGACAGCTGGGAAGATGGCGTCACCTGTCACAGCAGCAGCACTCGCCTCCGCCTGGAGCCAGCCCAGGTCTCACTCAACTCGTGGGTCCCCCGACGCCGCTCGCAGGACAAATCCAGAGCACCTTAGAAAACCGGCCGGTTCCCGCACTTGACACGACCCGGCGACACGAACTGGCGCGCCCGCACTTCCGGTAACTGCGGAAGTCCCGCCTCCAGGTATGCTCATAAGAAAAAAAAAAAAAAAAAAAAGCCCACAGACCGGAAACCCCCGCCCCACGCCCAACGGTTGCGGAAGTTCTTTTCTGGTTTCCTTCGCACGGTCCCCTGGGCCTGCTGTGCGCGGGTCCTGTTTTGGCTTGCGGCTTTGGAACCGGTTCCTCTTGACCTCGACTGCAGCCTACCTGTGCGCTGAGCCGAGACTCGGCGAGTGACTGCAGGAGAACGAGTATGGCGCCCCCTGGCGGCACAAGCAGACCTAGCTCTTCCCCCTGTCAGGAGCTTCCCCAAGATGCCAGTCTGTATCTACTGCTAGACCCCCAAATCCTGCACCCCACACACACAGTACACGCGATCCTTCAGGAATGGCTCAGGGACAACCGGGAGCGTCAGCAATATGGGAAAAGCGCCGGCAGCCTCCGGGCCCGTAGGTACTCACCACTGCAGGGGTTCCTGTGAGGGGTCCACGGTCAGGCAGGTTTTAAGTCCATCTGTCCTAAAAACTCACGCAGGCCCAAGAGCTGGAAAGGAAAATAATCTATTAAAATGCAAAGACAAGTGTACTATTTAACGTAATCGGTTTCAGAATCTCTCAAATTCAAGCCGCTTTACAGCCTGACTTGCAAGGAGACGCTTCTCTCTCTCCAGCAGGGCTCTGTGGGAGTCTTGCTATCTGCCTGCAGGAGAGCCTGGTGGAGACAGAACTATTAATATTTCAGCTGATCTGCAGAAGATGACTCACCCAGTTTCCTTCTGAAATATCTGATCACCATTGGCTAAGAAGAGAAAGCAGAATCAGCTGTTCACTGCAAAAGGTGGGACTTGGGCTGCTTCTCCACCCGCTTCCCCCCTTAATCTAGGTTGGGAAGACGTACATAACAGGCTGGAACCATTATATAAACAGCCTTGTCTTTACGAGCAACTTTAACAAGATGTTTAAAACTCACCTACGGTAAAGGCGTAAAAGCATATTCCTTCTATATGGGCCAACATTCTTCCTCTTCCTATAAAATAAAACTGAAGGTTCAGAGTCAAGAAGCAGTAATGCAATATGTTTGCAAAAGAAGAAACAAATTTATGGTATTTGGAGACTCGAATAAGCAAAGCACCCTGTACAAGAATTTGGAGTGGCTTGTGTATTCAATATATTAATCACGGCTTGCAACTAAAACCAACTCTATAAAATGAGCTAAGGAAAAAATTCGACTTCTCAGAGAAATTATTGTCAAACTTGGAGGCTGTGATATTTAAGTAAAACTTTTAGTAACAACAAATGCATAAGGCATTCTGCCGTTAATGGCAGCCAGCAGAAAGCACTATAAACCACAATTTCATATCCAAGTTACATTCCACTAGGTTCGCAACAAAGCAGCCACATTTGGACGGCACCTAAGATACTGTTAATGGAAGTATACTTTATCTTTAATATATTTAGGGTTCCACATCAAAAACAAAAGCAAAAAAAAAACAACAACCAGAAAATAAGGTGTGGTGGTTTGAGTAAAATGGGCCCCATCGGCCCATAGGGAGCAGCACAAGGAGGAGGTGAGGCCTTGCTGAGGTAGGTGTGGTTTCATGGAGGGAGTGTGTGCCTAGGGGCAGACTCTTTGAGGTCTTGGAAGCTTGAATCTGGCAAGTGTGTCTCAGACTCCTTCTGCTGCCTTTGGATCAAGACATGGTGCTCTGAGCTCCTTCTCAAGCACCAGGCCTGCCTCACGTGCTGCCAGCCATGCTTCTGCCGTGACAATAAAAGTCCTCTGAAACTGTAAGCCAGAGCCCATTCAGTGTTTTCCTTTATAATAGTTGCTGTGGTCACGGTGTCTCTTCACAGCAAGAGAAACCCTAATTAAGACATAGGGGCTGGAGAGATGGCTGTCAAGAGCACTGGGTGCTCATGCAGGGGACCCAGGTTCAATTCCCAGCACCTACACGATGTCTCACAACTGTCTGTAATTCCAGCTCCAGGGAATACAATAGCTTGTTCTCACACATGGTGTATGTACATACATGTAGGCAAAACATAAATACACATAAAATAAAAATAAGAAAAGTTTAAAGAAAAAAAACAGCCCAAAGTTACAGAGTAATAGGCAGAAGTGAAACTCTGCATAATATTAGCCATTTAGAAACAGCCGTGTGGGTCTGAGTTACACAAGGAGACTTACGAAAGTATACTGCACTTGTGTTGTGAATTCCAGGTCCTACATTTCACCATCTCAAGACAATATACAAAGATGTTATTGTGGAGATATCACACCCCCCAATCTCATGGCAACATTTACATAACAGTCTTCACAAAATACAGTGTTGAAATGCAAATAACGTGTTATTGTGTTAGTTTTCTGTTGCTGTAATCAAGATGCCTGGCCAAAAGAGAGAGAGGGGGTGGGGGAGGATTTCTTCTGGTACATGGTTTCAGGGGGATTAGTTCATAGGTACTTGTGAAGGATACCATGGTAGTAGGAACACTTGACATAAGAAATTCTTCACCTAGGCCGGGTGTGGTGGCGCACGCCTTTAATCCCAGCACTCGGGAGGCAGAGGTGGGCGGATCGCTGTGAGTTCGAGGCCAGCCTGGTCTACAAAGGGAGTCCAGGACAGCCAAGGCTAACACAGAGAGACCCTGTCCCAAAAAACTAAAAAAAAAAAAAGAAAAAAAAAAAAGAAATTCTTCACCTAATATCAGACAAGAAGCAGAGAACAAGGCAAGAAGAAGCCAGGAGTAACATACTCTTAAAGGCTTACCTCCAGCCTTAGGCCCCACCTATAGCGTTTCCTGACTCTCCCAAAGTAGTAGCCCTTTCTAGGGAACATGCACCCCAAATGTGAACCTGTAGAGAAAATCCTGTATTCCCATAACATTTTAACCTTGGCCTCTAAAGACTCATGGTCACCTGGTAGTGCTAAGTGTGTTCAGTCTACTACCAAGAGGCCCAGACTATAACAATTCCAAAGAATGCTCCAAAGGGTAAGTTCAAGATTTATTATTTTTTAATTATGTTCACATGTGTGTGTTTGAGAGAGGGTATGAACACATGAATACAGGTGTTATAGGCCATTATAAACATCTGGACATAGATTCTAAGAATCAAGTGTAGATCCACTACAAGAGCAGTTTTCACTGTTAACATCTGAGCTATTTCTCCAGCCACCTCAAACATTTAAATTCCAAGTTTCTTCTGAAACCCAAAACAAACTTAGCTATGAGCTCATATTAAAACAAGTCCCATCTTCCAACATTCAAAGACACAAAACAAATATTGCCGTTACGTGGGATGAATAGGGAAGGATTCAAAGGTATAATTCCCAACTTTGATCTCTTTGCATGCCACGGACCACTAGCTCAGTCGGGCATAGGTCCTTGGTGTCAGGAGTTCTTGGAGCATCGGTGAACAGAGAAAGGCGAGGTGACACATGGATGAGTTTTCACATCTGAGTGTATTTTGCAACCAAGCAGTCTAAGTTTTTAAACATACATTTCAAAAGCAGGGGGCTAGCACTTACATTTTCCCACAGAGCAGTTTCAAGGAAGTCAGTAAGCAATCAATCATATACTGTTCAGGTACAGATTGCAAAGTTATTGTGTTGCCATACTTTGAATTACAACTTTGAATGAAACAATACAAAGTACAGGACACATAACAGAAAGACGTCATCACTCCTAAGTTACTGGCTTAGTATCAATATGGATGTGCTTTCTTTGTCCAGGGCCAATGTCCTCTCCCTAATGAAACTTGTGCCTAATAAACAGCGCCTGTCCTCTGAGTCCTTCCTTTGAAATCTTGGTGGGATACTCCATGACTACACTGTCCTTGCATCCTGTAAGCCTGCAAAACCGGCATCATGTGGACAATGCCAAGTTCAGCCATCCAGGTCCGGACCCTTTAGGTATTAACGGTGTTGGCCTCAGATTCTGGGTGGATGACCTCAGAAAAGCATTTCTTGAGGCAGCCCTGGACCTTGTGGCTCTGCAGTGATGTCAAGAGAAAGTCAAAATGAGTTTACAATTTTACGCCTGAGTCCATCCATAATATGTAGAGTTAGCCAACTCCTGAAATGCCCTGAAGGCATCTTTCATACTGTCCCCGTGCAAATTGCAAGGTATCTTTGGGTTTTGTTCGCAGTTTTTTGTTTTGAGACAGGGTCTCATGCAGCCCAGGCTGGCTTCGGGCTCGCCATGTAGGCAGGAATGTTGAGACCCTGGCTCAACAAATACAAGGGCTGGGTTTATAGGCACATACCACCACACCTAGCTTTCTTTTCTAAAAAGTAACTTGTTTAGTTGGCCTACAAAGTAATGGTTTCACTGTGATATTTTCATACATACGTGTCACTATAGTTTATTCTCATTAAATCCCTTCATTGTCCTTCTGTGCTCCTCCCATCCCATCATTAGTGTCCTTCGTCTCCACAAATAGCCCTTTCTACTTTCATGTTGCATGTATTTTCACTACTCAGCCCACTGCTGTCACTCCCCTCCATTCAACCCTTTTCTCCCTTATCATGGGCCTTTCATATGCCCGAAACAGGCTGGAGAGGTGGCCCAGGGGTTAAGAGCACTGACTTCTCTTCCCGAGGTCCTGAGTTCCGTTGCTATGCAACCACATGGTGGCTCACAACCATCTATAATGAGACCTGGAGCCCTCTTCTGGCCTGCAGTTGTACATGCAGACACAACATTGTATACATAATAAATAAATAAATCTTGGGGCGGGGGATGTGTGTAAACATGTGTAGATAAATTTAAATGTAAATTCCGCACATGATAGAAAGTATAGTACTTCTTGTCTTTCTGAGTTTGGCCTATTTTGGGGATATATGGTTCACTCGGTTTTTCTACAAACTCTAGGACTTCTTTTTACTGATACAAATCACCTTAATGGCCATAGCTCACTATTCCACAGCCATGAACTTGCTGCCCTTCTGCCCGGACTGCCTGCTCCTCACATCCTTCTCCTCTGCCCTTGGCTTCTGGTTCTCACTGTAAATATGTCTAAAGGACCCAGCCATGTCCATCCCATAGCATGAACACTACGCTGTCTTGAATTTTTTCTTTGCATAATTACTTAGTTCATTGCCTTTAAAATTAGCACCTCTGAAAGTTTCAGGATGTGAGCAAAAAACTGGGCAAATTCTTAGCTAGACTGTATCATGAGTGGCCCCTCGGGTGAGCCCAACAGTGCTTCCTGTCTGCGTTTCTATTGCATTCTGCTCTTCAGAGATCATACAGAACAACGTAACAGCCTAGGCCTTCTCTACACTGCCTCCCCAAACTCTTACAAATTCCACCTGCAAAACAGGACCAAAGACGTAAGGACCACATTGGTGCTGAGTGTGGTGGCTCAACTGTAATTCCAGACCTTGGAAGCTGAAACAGGAAGATCAACAGGAGATTCAGACAAGCCTGGATACACACACTGCCAGGCCAATCCCAACTACAAAGCGAGAGCCAAAAGACAAAAACAAGCGAGACCTACAACAACCAAAAACAAAACAAAACAAAAAAACCAACACTGTCAGACAGTTATAGAATGATCCTGCTTCCTCTACTTATCAGTTCTTATGTCTCTAACAACATACCTGACCGAAATATCGTTTTTGTAAAAGGATTTGTTTTTGCTCATGGTTTTTGAGGCTTCTGTCCACGGTTACTTGGGCCCCTGAGCTTGTGGCAAGAGCATGTGGCAGTGAGGAGAGATCGGAGTGAGATACAGCCCCAGTA
Organism: Acomys percivali; assembly: GCA_907169655.1. NCBI lineage: Eukaryota > Metazoa > Chordata > Mammalia > Rodentia > Muridae > Acomys > Acomys percivali. Next base: position 2,952,240 of record OU015749.1, on the reverse strand, counting down.
CGTCTGCAGTGACCTACCACCTCCAGTAGCCAACTTCTTATCTTCTTCCACTTCCTAATACCACAGTAATACCAGTGTCATAAACCTTTCACACCTCAGACCACAGGCCAACCTCAGATGGTGTTTCTTAGCCACTGCCCACCTTTCTCTAGAGATCATCAGGTAAGCTAGGCTAATTGGCCAGAAAGTCCCAGGGAATTTATCTATCTCTGCCTCCTTAACGCTGGGTTTACCAGCATACCCCACTATGCCCAAAATGCTTTTCTTTGTTGATTGTTTTTGAGACTGTATTTTACCTTGGCTGGCCTAGAACTCACTCATGACTCAAGAAGTCCATTTGTCTCTGCCTCCTGACTGCTGGGATTAAGGTGTGCAACACCAGACCTGACTCGTGCCCATCTTTTTTATGTGGGTCCTGAGAATCACACGCTTGTATTTCAACACCTAAGCCATCATCCCACCCTCTAAATGCTGTGTCTCAAATAAATATTTCAAGAATATTCTCATCCAACCTTCTCTCTCTCTCTCTCTCTCTCTCTCTCTCTCTCTCTCTCTCTCTCTCTCTC
>OU015749.1:2930811-2951664 GCA_907169655.1 Acomys percivali | reverse complement strand
CTCTCTCTCTCTCTCTCTCTCTCTCTCTCTCTCTCTCTCTCTCTCTCACACACACACACACACACACACACACACACACACAAACACACACACTATATTGCCATGTCCCTCCCCCTTCCTAAAGAGGATTCCAAATATTCAATAAGTTGAGGTCATAAGGTAATAGAAGAATCAAGCAGCCTTGTGACTCAAGTCTATAGCCACACCACTTAGAGACTTGAGATGGAAGGATCACAAGTTCAGTGACTGCCTGGGATACAGAGTGAGTTGAAGGCAAGCCTGGGGAACTTAGTGAGAACCTATCTCAAAGTTTTTTAAAAGTGAAAAGAGAGTGCTGGGTATGAGGTCTAGAAGTACAACGTCCACCTAACACGCAGGAGGCCTCGGGCTTGTCTTTAACAATGGGTACACTGACACCTCTGCAGTGCCTAGGACTTTTCTGTAACATGCACTGAATAGTTTTCAAAATGAGTGTGTTAATTAGCTTTTCATGATCAACTACCTGAGTAAACAAAGGAGGAAATACTAATTTTAATTCATTTCATTAGTTTCAGTGCATGGTCACTAGCATGTGTTAACTTTGAGCCCATGGGAACTAGAAGGTCATCATCACGATGACAGAGAGGGTACAACAGAGCAAAACACATCGCCCTACTGAAGCCAAGAAGGGTACGGGCAGAAACAATATAATCAAGACTGTGTTTCCAGTGGCCTAGCTCCTCCAACTAGGTTTCTCGCCTAAGACTCTCCATTATCTGCTAACAGTTCCTTCAGTTGCCAGTGCTGTGAAGGATTAACCCATTGATAAGATCATAATGATGCTATATCATCATGACCCTAGGCTCAATCTATGGCTCCTGCTGTGTTGCTGTACTGGGGACTAGACCTTTGTGGGCCATAGTCTATACAAACCATGAACAGTAAGGAAAAAGATCCCCATAAATTTGTATTTCTTCTTAAGATTTTAAGAAATCAGTTCTATTGGTTGGATTATTCTACCACTTTGTTTCTTGCCTCATCACCCATAAATACATAAAACTTATTATGAAAATGCTTTTTTTGGGGGGGGAGGTTTCTGAGACAGGGTTTCTCTGTGTAACGTTGGCTGTCCTGGACTTGCTGTGTAGACCAGGCTGGCCTTGAACTCACAGCGATCCGTCTGCCTCTGCCTCCCAAATGCTGGGATTAAAGGCGTGCGCCACCAAGCCTGGCTTATGAAAATGCTTATAATAATGCAATTGTTGAAGAAAGCCTCTGAAATAATGCCAAAGATTCAAGCTATATAAGGCAATAATATTTAATTAGAAAAGAAAGCAATCGTTTTATTTCTAAATTCCTATATTGCTTATCTCTGCTTATCTTTTGAACCTTATACTCACATTCTTAGTACTGTTCATTGGACCAGAATGAGATTCTGACACAAAAGTAGATATATAAATCTAAAGCAAGCAATCCATAACAAAGACCAATTCAAAAAGAGTGCAAAACTCTCCAAATAAGTCCTCTAGAAAGTTCCATTATAATAGAGGGCATGGGGGCTGGAAGATGGATCAGAGGTTAAGGATGTTCTGCTGGCTGCTCTTCCAGAGGGCCTGAAAACAACTCCCAGCAACCACAAGGTGGCTCATAATCATCTATAATGTGATCTGATGCTCTCTTCTAGCATGCAGGCAGAATACTGTATACATAATAAATACATAAATAATTTTTTTATTTAATAAAGTCTTATTTTCCCAAATGTACAGCTGCTGGAACCTGCTCATGCACTGTCACCAGCAGCTGGGCCATTTCCACTCTGTGTTTCTCGTGTAAATTACTTGGGCTCTGTGCTTTGAAACCAACTTGTTAAGTCCTTTACTAAGTAGCTCTTATAAGGCTGCCCTGGCCAAGGAACCGCGAATCTTCAGTCTCTCAGAGACCACAGCTGAAGTAATAAATTTATAGTTGGGAACTTCCTGACAGAGTTTGTCGTATGTGGCTTTGTCAAACAAGACTAGATTGTTGAGCTTGTCCCTAACTTTGCCTTTGGACCACTTCTTTTTGGTCTTGCCACCAGACTTATTTACTAAGTCCTTGGTTTTTTTTTTTTGTTTTTTTTTTTTTGGCCAATTTTCCAGCATCTTCCTTTTCTTGTCGTCCTTGGGCGGCATGGCAAAGCGCAGAGTGGCAACGACCACTGCAGCTTAATTAAGATGTTGGAAAAATAATAAAAAAAAATACTTTTTCAAAAGATAGAGGGCATCTAGAAAATGTGACTAAAGTTGAGAGGACCTGGAAAGCTGAGGAACCCCCAGGTGGGAGACTATAGCCATGAAGCACTGGAAAACTCAGAGGCCAGTAATCCAGTATGAAGTTGTGAAATGTGGCTGAGTTTCCCTGAAATATTAGTGTCTACAACTGTTTGGGTCCAAAAATCCAAAACAACCCACACAGCACATGAGTCCAGTCAAGCAAGATCTTTATTTGAAGTAGGCAGCAAAAACTGACCAGTCAGGGACAACAGCACAGATTTAGGAGCTGTGTCCTGGAACCTTCATCTTAGTATTTACGCAGAGGGCAAAAATTTACTGTACTCAGGCAGCTAGGAATCTATCAGGGCCACAGAGCATCAGGAGCTAAACTGTGACCTGGAGCCAGAATGCTAGAGTTCCTAAGCCTGAACTCCAAAGACAGGAGTGCGGCTTTGTGGTTCACTTACCTTGTTCCCATTGGTTGGGTTATAGAGCTGTGGGAGGCGACTTGCCTCGCATTCATGTCACAACTTAACAACCAAGATGTCAGTTACCCAGGGAGGTCTTGGGAACTTAAACTTTATTTGGCCCCTATTCAAAAGGGAAGTTTTATTCAAAATGGCTTCAGTTTGGTTCCTTTTTACAGAACTATCTTCCTTCCAACCTTCAAAGATACACACACCTGTTCTTAGGCACTAACTTTTATTTCCCTTCTATCTTCAAACCCTTCTCCTTTTTTCTATCATTCTTTTGACTAAATAAAAACAAATATAATAGGTTAAAATATTTCATGCCAAGCATGGTGGTGCATGCCTGAAATCATAGCACTTAGGCAGGAAGGCTATGAGTGCAATACCAGCCTAAGGCTATATCACATCTCAAATACTTTCTTCTGCAATAGAGAAATAGTTAAAAGCCAACCTGAGGCTACATGCCATTTCAAACACTGTCTTTACCATAGAGAAAAAACATTAGTTCAAGGCTAATCTGGATTATGTATATTTTCATCTTAGTCTATGGTGAATAGCACATGACATTGTCTTCAAAAACTCCAGTCACAGCTAGGTGGTGGTGGTGGTGGTGGTGGTAGTGGTGGTGGTGGTGGTGCACACCTTTAATCCCAGCACTCAGGAGGCAGAGGCAGGTGGATCGCTCTGAGTTCAAGGACAGCCTGGCCTACAAAGTGAGTCCAGGACAGTCAAGGCTACACAGAGAAACCCTGTCTCAAAAAACAAAACAAAATCAAAAACAAAATTGTTAATGCCCGGCTGGTGCTCTGGAGAGGGTCCAGGGTAGTTTCTCTCTGGGGTTGGAAGCGGATGCCCTTCTAGTTCACTTTATCTCTTGGGTGGCCAGAGCTGATAGCTCTGATCAGAATTGAAAGAAGAAAAAGGAAGGAAGGGGAAAAGGAGCCCAAGGTTTCTTCTCTAGGGACTGGCTGTATTGTGGCTGAGGAGAACTTAAACTGACCACCTTTTTTCCTATGGCTGAGGCTGTAAAAGTGGCTTCTGGCAAGAAACTGTACGGGGGTCGTAAAAGGAGGCTCTTTGATCTGTAGATAGGCCTCGCCAATAAGTTGGTGTAAACTTAGGCTTATTAGCAGTAGAAGGCTGATGCCCCTGAGTCTGCTAACTTACTTGCGAATCTATAGAGAAATAAGAAGTAAGAGAGAGAGAGATAGAAAATAAACCACTCACACACATACGTTCAAGAGAAGAGGATCAGGAGAAAAGGTGGATGAAGTCAGGCATCTTAACTTCAACTGAAGTTAAGCTGCTCAATCTTTCTTCCTCTGCTCTCCTCAAGTTTCTCCTCAATTTTCTCCTTCATTTTCTCCTCTGTTCTCCCTCATTTTCTCCTCTGTTCTCCTGCTCACGTTTATTGTAGCCCAAACTTATACTTCTGAGAAAAGGGAATTACCTCGTAGTCAAAAGAGTACAATTAATCACAAAAACAGATGAATCCTAAAAATACAACAGGTTACATGCTTTAAATCTAAACATTTCTTATCTATGTATCCATTACATAAGTTCATGGTGAGTTCAGAATGACGAAGGTTGGCAGGGACTAAGGTTAACAGGATCTGAAACTTACAAGAGTATACAACTTATCAGTTAGGACAGACCTGACTATACACTATCCAGCTATCTCTTAGTTCATTATGAGCTCAGGACAATAATTTTGTCTGTCTTTCATTCTAAGAAACAGAGTAAATTCAGACATCTCTAGGTTCCACATAGGTTCACATGGAGTTTAAGCAAATTTGGCTATATTTATGGTCAAATACCAAGATTCGTGGTGCCATCTGCGGTGGAGGCTTTATCTGAAGCCACAAATCTGCTGGTAGGATATCCTAAGTGAGGCATCTGGAGGTCCACAAAGGTATTTATTGCAGCCATAAACTAACTTTAACTTTTAAAACTATTTGAGCCAAATCAGGAATTCCATAATCAGGGATTAATTCATCTGGATAACAAAAAGTACATCTTCAATAAGATCCTCTAGGAAGTTTGCTCAATCAGAGCTGGTCAGTACCCAGAAAATAACAATTCACACCAATTCCAGATGTATTTAGTTTTGGTTTTTCAAGACAGGGTTTTTCTGTGTAACCTTAGCTGTCCTGGACTCGCTTTGTAGACCAGGCTGGCCTTAGATTCACAGTGATTCACCTGCCTCTGCCTCCCTGGGTGCTGGGGTTAAAGGCATGCGCCACCATGCATGGCTCTAATGCCAGATTTCAGAGAGATGCAGCAGTGCACAATTGACAGGGTTGTCAGAGGTTGGAAGCAATTCTGGGGCACATCACGATACAGACCTTGCAAATATCGGATCACCTCCAGAGATCTCTCATGCCTCCTGGACTTTCCCAAATCAATGGCTCCTGACAGCATGTCAGAGGCTGGAAGCAATTTAGGGGTACATCGTGGTATAAGACCTTGCAAACACCAGATCACCTCCTAGACAGCCCACATGCCTAGTGAGCCCCCTCAACAGGGCGGCTCTTGGCACAAAATCAAAAAAAAACTCTAGTCACAGGCCTTTTGTTGGGTCATTTCAGAAAATGCTCCCATTTTATTTTGAGATTTTAAAATTATGTGTATGCATATTTGCTTGCGTGTCTGTGTGTGCACCACATGTCTGCTTGGTGTTAGTGGAGGCCAGAGCTGGAGTTACAAACAGTGGGTGCTGAGAACCCAACCCAGGTCCTCTACAAGAGCAGCCAGGTCTTCCTGGCTAAGGCCTTCCCTAAGGTGACCTTCTTCCCATCTGGATGGGAAAAGCTGAAGCTTCTGATGGGAAAAAAGGAAGAGTCTGCTGCAAACTGTGTCAAGCACTTGTATCTGGCATGAACCCCCAGGGAACCATGCTACAGGGGTAATGCTGCAGCTGTGTGCAGCAGTGTGCAGCTGTGTGCAGCTTCCTCATGGCCCCATGGACTATTCACATTGGCTAGTGCTAGCATAAAGAAAATCCAGCTGGCTGCTGGGCTGGTTGGTTGGTTAGCAGCCCTTTGCTCAAGGAATTCTGAGCACGAGAGAAGGTTATAACTAGACAATCAACCCCCACTTCCCATTTCAGCTCATATAAAGGAAAAATAACAAAAAAGAAATAACTGTAATAAATTATTATTATTATTATTATTATTATTATTATTATTATTATTACTACCACCATTATGGATGATTTAATAGCACTTACCCGTGTTTTAACAATGCTTCACTCCTGTCTTAAACCCCCAAGGAAAGATGCTGAATGTGTGATAATACTGGTGATATTGACCTGATTGCTTAATAGTGAATAATGAAATGTGTCAACATTTGGAAAACTTGCTTAACTCAATAACTCAATATTTTCCAAATGACCAAAGCATGTTACAAAAATCATACATAGGAAATATTCTTTTAAATGTTCCAAATATGCATTTGAGTTCCATAGGCATTGTGCTGGGAAGAGAGTTTGGGTAAAGCGTGAAAGCACAAAGACCTCAGCTCAGATCCCCAGGAACCATGGGGAAAGCCTGGCATGTCAGTTTGCATCTGTAACTCCAAACTGGGAGGTGAGGGGAGGTGCAGAGCAAAGGCATGAGGGTTTGCTGGCTAGTCCATCTAGCTAAATCCAAATCCAGTGAGGTACTCTCTCTCAAAAAATAAGATGGAGGGAGTGGTGAGATAGCTCGGTGGGTAACGGCACCTGCCTTCCCAGCCTGAAAAGCGGAGCTTGGTGGGAGAGAACCGACTCTCCTGCCCTCTAACCTCCACTAGCCTCGGAGCACTGTGGTATGCCCACACCCACTCACTAACAAAATATCAATGTTAATATTGTGAACAAAATAAAATGTTATTAATAAAAAGCAACAGAGGAAGACATTATGAATACCCACATGCACATAATGTCACATTACACACATACTTACAAAAATAATAAACATCACTGGTGTAATAGATGAAATGAACTTTTCCCCAATTATATCACATCATTTATTGGTTTGTTTAGTTTTTTTGGGTCAGAGTTTCTCTATATAGCCATGTCATGGAACTCACTCTGTAGACCAGCCTGGCCTCAATCTCAGCAATCCTCCTGCCTCTGCCTCCCCAAGTGCTGATATTAAAGGCGTGTGCCACCAACTTTACAAACATTTCACATAATCCGTAGTGAAAGATTTCTAACATATGAACTTATTAAGAATGGATTGTCGGCCGGGCGTGGTGGTGCACGCCTTTAATCCCAGCACTCGGGAAGCAGAGGCAGGCGGATCGCTGTGAGTTCGAGGCCAGCCTGGTCTACAAAGTGAGTCCAGGATAGCCAAGATAACATAGAGAAACCCTGTCTCGAAAAATCAAAAAAAAAAAAAAAAAAAAGAATGGATTGTCAGCGGGGGCGTGGTGGTGTACGCCTTTAATCCCAGCACTCGGTAGGTAGAGGCAGATGGATCCCTGTGAGTTCATGGCCAGCCTGGTCTACAACGCGAGTCTAGGACAGCCGAGGCTACACAGAGAAACCCTGTCTCGAAAAACGAAGAAGGAGGAGGAGGAGAAGGAGGAGGAGGAAGGAAGGAAGGAAGAAAGGAAGGAAGGAAGGAAGGAAGGAAGGAAGGAAGGAAGGATTGTCACATGATGGTTTAATGACCGTCAAAATTAATCCAGTCCAAATGTAGGTTCCCCATTCAGCCTCTACTTCATATAACTTTGCTGAACAATTATTCTGCAGTGCAAAGCATCTAGGCAATTATAGCCGCTGCAAACAGCTTACTGGAAGCAGACTGTAATAATATGTTGGGGAGCAGGGGTAAATCTTTCAAACTTAACACATACATACAATGATTTCTTGGGTTTTTGTTGTTGTTTGTTTGTTTGTTTTTGGTTGGTTTTGGTTTTCCGAGACAGGGTTTCTCTGTGTAGCCTTGGTTGTCGCTTTGTGGACCAGGCTGGCCTCGAACTCACAGAGACCCACCTGCCTGTGCCTCCCTGAGTGCTGGGATTACAGGCAAACTCCACCGGTCCAGGTGCTTTTCCTTAACTTCCATCAAAAGCAACACAAGCACTTTCCAGTGAGAAAACTGCCCTGCTCAAGGCGTCCGACGTCATCACGCACACAACCCCCCTCCCCCCCCACGCGGCGTCAGGACCTGCCTCCAGCTGATTGGCGTGCTGGGGCATGGTCGAGGGTGCCATTGGCTGGCGACCATCTAGGTCGCACCCTCCGTACGAAGCCGCCCCAGTAAAGAAGCTTCCCCACCGCGAAGCAGCTGGGCGTGCCGAGCGTCTCAGCCGCCCGCCGAGAGTCGCCAACTTCGTCGCTCGCGTCCCGGCGCCGCGACCACTGCCAGCGCCCTCCAGAGCGTCTTCCCGAGCCACGAGCAAGGGAGGTGGTGCCACCGCGCGCCAGTCTGGCGCGGCCGTGACGCCAGGCTTGCACCGGCGTGGCCATTGGCTGAGGGCATGTGGCGCGGACCGGCTCTGGCGAGAGTGATTGGGCATGCCGTGGGGGGGCGGGGCCCGGAGGCGGGGCTTGCTGCGGAGAGAGTTAAAATACGCCGCCCCGCCGGCTCTCGCTGCTGCTCTGTCGGGAATCTCGGGTAAGCACCTTTCGCATCGAAGGATGGAGGGATGGAGTGAGGGGAGCCGGAGGGGCGGGATGACGGGGCGAGGCTCGGGTGGCCGGGTTTCCCAGCTCGGTTCGCCACGGTGGGCCTTTGGCCACCCATGGGCTGGGTGCGTGGTCCCGGGAAGCGTTCGGTGGTCCGGGCTGTCGGTGGTGACACCCTGAAGAGCGATGCAATAGTCTGAGAAGTGCTGTGCTTCGTAGCCCTTGGGGAGTGTGAGTTATGAAAAGGGAACCGGCCTGAGAAAACCTGGTCCAGTATGGACCACTTCACTCGGCTTCTCCCAAAAAACGAATAAATAGGGTCGACTCTCGAGCTGCTTTCTTGTAGTTTAAAGAGAACACTTGCAGGTGTGTTCTGGTTGTTAAATATCCGCGTGCGTTTTGTAAAGAGATGGAGACGCTTCTCCTGTGTGTTTCTAGGTCCTTTTCTTGAGTTCAGTGATGTGCATTTGTATTTTCCAAACCTTACCTTCAAATGGGTGAGAGAAGAGCCACTTTATCCTGTGATCATGAAGTTCATTCTTTAAATCCCGGCATTATTGGTTAAAGACGACTTATTTCACAAAATTTAGTAATTCCACAAGAGTGAAATCTACCTTAGTGGGGATTTTAAATTAGTCAATGAACGTTGTAAATATATCCTGTAAGTTTTAGTCCACTTTCACTTACGGTGCTGGTCCCTTCATGTAATCATTGAACTCATTTCTGGGTTGGTTTTTTTTTTTTTTTTTTTTTGGGGTATTCAATATTTTTAGCCTCATTTCATCAATGACTTCTGACATTCCCCTTCCCCCCAATTAGTTCATTTTGTACTGTTTAGGTTTAGAAATGTTAGGTAGCCATTTCTGTACTTTGTTTAAAATCTGTATGTTCAGCGGTATGTTTCAACTCCAGTAATCTATACATTTGAAAATAGAGGACATAGAATCTTCAAAAGAAATTGTGTGGGAAAACTTACTTTTAAAAACACTGGGAAGACTTGTAAGATACTTTGAAGACTACAAAGATTAGAGAAGTCAGCCACTGATGGATAGAGATGTGCAGAAGATGCTAGAATACAGAACATGATCTAAGTTTACACTTAAGGTGTTACAGTTCAGAAAATTAAGTCTCTTCACTAAGGTTAGGATTATGAAGTACAACCTAGTAATACCTTTTAAGTATTAATTTCTTTTCTGGAGAAAATTTTAAAACATTTTGTGCCATGAGAACCGTGGGAAAAGATTGATTGGAACAGAGTTGCACTCAGTTCCACATTGTCTAGTTTAGGCATCACCTACTTTCTGCACTTACAAAGGCAGAACTAACACTATACTAGTTCACTGTTTTAAAAAAAGGATCAGCCAGAATCTGCTCTTAGGGATCCACTTGAACCAAAAGAATAAAGTTTTCTTCTCTTCATCAAGTAATATTATCTATTGACTGCCTTGGAAGAATTGACAAAATAATTGCATAAATCTTTTCTAACTTGGAGCTCAAGTTGAAAATTGGATTATATTTTAAACAATTTCTTCTTTTGCGGGGGGAGGGTTTGAGACAGGGGTTCTCTGTGTAGCCTTGGCTGTCTAGGACTCACATTGTAGACTAGGCTAGCTTTGAACTCACATAGATCCACCTGCCTCTGCCTCCCAAGTACTGGGATTACAGGCCTGTGCCACTGCACCTGGCTCTAAAACAATTTCTAATTGGACTTTGGAAATTGATTTCAGTAAACATTGGTGTGTAGCATTTGTTAGCAGCTGTGCTGCAGAAGAGAATTGCCTGTCCTGGCCAAAATGGCATGACTGAGAATGCAAAATAGAAAATCCATAGGATGAAAAGTTAAGTTGAAGCCAGATCATGCATGAAAAAAATATGTAAAGAAAAATATACAAAGGGAGAAGAATTGACTTTTCAAGGGTACAAGAGATGTCAGCTCAACAATTTGAATAGAATATTGAGTTTACCATTTTAGAGCAACTGCTATAAAAGTGTAAGAGAAAAGATGGTCAAGGCTTGAATGTTTGTCCAGTGGCATCCTTGGAGAAGCCCATGGAGGGTGGGGCAGTTACACCGCAGATGGGAAGAGTAAGCATAGCTTACTCCTCAGCTCAAACCTAGATATGCTTCACTACTGTATTTATATGCCGTTTAGAAAACTAATATGATGACTTTTCTCATTGTTAGTGTTCTAGGTCAGATCAGACATTCTGTCACGATGCCTGAAATAAATACCAACCATCTTGATGAGCAGCAGGCTCAACTTCTAGCAGAGATGTGTATTCTTATTGATGAGAATGACAATAAAATTGGGGCCGACACCAAGAAAAATTGTCACCTGAATGAAAACATTGACAAAGGTACTGTTTTAAAGTGACTTGTCTAGTCAGCTGAAAAAAATATTGAGATAAAAGGAATGTTTTTTCTTTTGGGGGTTGGAGAGGGTCTCACTGTGTAGTTCTGCCTGGATGGTACTCATAGGAATCTGCCTCCCAAATGCTGAGAGCTCCATTTCTTTCTTTCTTTCTTTCTTTCTTTTTTTTTTTTTTTTTTTTTTTTTGTTTATTTATTTATTTATACAGTGTTTTGCCTACATGCCCACCAGCAAAGGGCACCAGATCTGATTATAGATGGTTGTGAGCTACCATGTGGTTGCTAGGAATTGAACTCAGGACCTTTGAAAGAGCAGCCAGAGAGCGCGCTTTGCCTTCATGTATGTATTTGAACCACATGCCTGGTGCCTGGTACCCACAGAGCTCAGTAGAGGGCATTAGCTACTCTGGAACTGGAGCTGCAGCTGTTTGTGAGCCATCATGTGGGTCTTCTAAAAGAGCAGCAAGTACTCTTAACCACTAAGCCATCTCTCCAGCCCTGAGAGATTCATTTCTTAATGATATTTTACCTTTAATCCAGTTAAGTGGTGTACAAAAGAAATCCACCTTTCTACCTCTCCTAATATTTCTCTCCACTTTATGTATTTTAGTGTGCTGATTCAGAATTATTCTGGGCTCATAAAGAAGGCAGTAGATTATTAACATAGTACCCAAGCCTGTCTTTCTGAAGACTGGAGAGAGAGAAGTAGGTATTGAAGGGAAACATGAACCTTCACACAAACAGCAGGATCCTACATGGCTGGGGTTAACTATCCCTGAAAGAGCATCTGGCCTGCATCAAAGCTGCCAGCATTGCCATTCCTTTCCGTTGGTGACTGAATCGTGCTCTTGCTGGAACTGTTCTCCATGACAGCTGTACAGAAATCCCTATTAGAAGACTGGAAAATAGCAGAACTATCCAGCAAGTTGCTAATCATATTCTCAACTGTAAGAAGGAAAATTGGGGCCTGGAGAGATGGCTCAGAGGTTAAGAGCACTAGCTGCTCTTCCAAAGGTCCTGAGTTCAATTCCCAGCAACCACGTGGTGGCTCACAACCATCTATAATAAGATCTGGTGCCCTATTCTGGTGTGCAGGCGTACATACAGGCAGAACACTGTATACAAAATAAATAAAGCTTTCTTTTTTTAAAAAAATAATAATACTAATAATAAAATAAAAAGGAAAATTGGACAAATAACTGGCATTTTCTGACTAACCATACTTGTTTTGCTTTTAGGATTATTACATCGAGCTTTTAGTGTCTTCTTATTTAATACTGAGAATAAGCTCCTGTTACAGCAGAGATCAGATGCTAAAATTACCTTTCCAGGTTAGTATACTTAATGAACAAAGTACATTTTGCTAAGAACTATATTTAATCTGACTGAACTTCTTGGAACCAAGGCCCAAAAGGAACAGCCTGGCAAGTGGCTTCATTAATATATTAAATAAGCTTATCCAATGAATATAATTTTAATATCTGAATTATCTATATATTTTGATCTTGATTAAGAAAGCATTAAAACTTACCCATAGAAAATACCACTGAGAGCCCATTGGAATTGACTTAAAACTCTGTGTGGTTACTTATAAAACTTTTCCTTGATCTTTCAGACCTGATTTTGGAAAAAAAAATTATTTGTTGATATTAATGTTTTTCAGATTGTTTCACCAATAGTTGCTGTAGCCACCCATTAAGTAATCCAGGGGAGCTTGAAGAAAACGATGCCATCGGGGTAAAACGAGCAGCACAGAGGCGCTTAAAGGCTGAGTTGGGAATACCCTTAGAAGAGGTAACCGGTCCGTTAGACGGCCTGCAGCCAAACTCTAAGCATATTAAGATACTGATTAATTGCCAAAAAGATATTTTCAGCAATGCTTTGAGTGGAATCCAGAGTTTTCTAAGTTCCTGGCAGGTGGTGGTGGTGCACGCCTTTAATCCCAGCACTCGGGAGGCAGAGGCAGGCTGATCGCTGTGAATTCGAAGCCAGCCTGGTCTAGAAAGGGAGTCCAGGACAGCCAGGGCTACACAGAAACCCTGTCTCAAAAAAAAAAAACAAAAAACTAAGCTCCTGGAAAGTACTCTTTCACTAAATTCCAGGCCAATAATTTTGTGAGAGTTTAACTATGTAGCCCAAGCTGGCCTTAAATTCTTGATCTTCCCGCCTCAGCCTCCCAATTGCTGGGATCAGAGTAGTACATAGTCTGTTTTCTAACTTCCTGCTTTATGGAGTATTGTGTGAATTTTTGTTGTCTTGGTGTTTGAGAAAGTGCCTGGCAGCATAGCTCATCCTGGCCTCCGAGAAACATAGGCTTGTTTTTGCCTCCTGAGTGTTGGCGTTATTGGTATGCATTCCAAACCCAGCTAAGTTTTATTTCTCTCTTTAAAATAATAAAAAAAAAAAAAAACCTTTCTAGATTTGCTTAATTTATTTTATATGTATGAGTGTTTTGCCAACATTTATATGCACCACACACACACCTGGTGCCCAAAGAGACCAGAAAGAGGGTATCAGATCCCTAGAAACTGGAGTAGCAAGTGGCTGTGAGTCCATGTTGCTGCTGAGAACCAAACCTGGGTCTTCTGGAAGAGTAGGTGGTAGACACTGCTGAGCCATCTCTCCAGCCTCTTTTTTTAAAAAATTTTAATCCTATTTTTACTTTATGTCTGTTTTTCCTGCATGTGGTCTTGTGTGCCGTGTGCATGCAGTTCCAGAGGAAACCGAAAACCTGAGTCCTGTGGAAGAACAGATGGTACTTTTAACTGCTGAGCCATCTCTCCAGCCTCCTTTTTTTTTTTTTAAACTTACTTTCTTTTGGTTTTTTGGTTTTTTGAGACAAGGTTTCGCTGTGTAGCCTTGGCTGTCCTGGAGTCACTTTGTAGACCAGGCTGGCCTCGAACTCACATCGATCCGCCTGCCTCTGCCTCCCGAGTGCTGGGATTAAAGGCGTGCGCCACCACACCCGGCTTTTTTAAACTTTCTTATCTATCTATTTGAGATGGGGTGGCTCTCATGTAGCTCTCAATGACCTCCAACTCACTTTGTAGCTGAAGGTGACCTTGACCTGATCAGCCTGCATTCATTTTCCGAGTGCTAAGAACACAAGTATACACCATCATGCCTGGTTTATGTGGTGCTGGGGACGGAACCCAGGGCTCCATCCATGTTTGACAAGCCCCCCCAAAGCTAAATCCCAGCACTCAGGAAGCAGAAGTAGGTAGTTCTCTCTGATGTTAGGCCAGTCTTATCTACACAGAGAGATAGCCAGGGCTACATGGTAAGACCTTGCCTCAAAAATGAAGGAATGAAGTTTTTAGGAGGAACAGTTCCAGGAAAGAAAAGGTTATTTTGACTCACTGAGATTTGTGGTTCATGTTCCTAAAGATGTCCATAAGAAAACATTCATCTCTGGCTGGAGAGATGGCTCAGAGGTTAAGAGCACTGGCTACTCTTCCTGAGGTCCTGAGTTCAATTCCCAGCAACCACATGGCGGCTCACAATCATCTTTAATGTGATCTGATGCCCTCTTCTGGCCTGCAGGTGTACATGCGGGCAAAGTACTGTATACATAATACATAAATCTTTTTAGAGAGAAAAGAAAACATTCATCTCTGATTTGATGAATTATAATAGCCAGCCTTATAGACTTGAGCAAAGCTATGGTCCTGATTTTAAGAAACCAAAATGTAGGACTAGCTAGCCTGACTAAATTGTCCTCTTTGGAGATTAAGACAAAGTATCTTACATCTAGATGAAGTGACAAATTTTTTTCTGCAGTAGCAACTTTAAAGTATGAATGCTATGTTTTACTTTGAGTAACTATTTTTTAATATTTTGGAAAAAACTAATTTATGTCTCAGAAATAAAAAAATGTAGACACTCAAACCAGTAATAATGTTTCTATATATTATTAGTAGTAGAATAATACTTTAAAAGCTCTGACTGCCTTTAATACCAGCACTTGGGAGGCAGAGGCAGGCGGATCGATGTGAGTTCAAGGCCGGCCTCGTCTACAAAGTAAGTCCAAGACAGCCAGGGCTACACAGAAAAAACTCTGTCTCAAAAAATAAAATAAAATAAAATAAAAGCCGGGTGTGGTGGTGCACGCCTATAATCCCAGCACTCAGGAGGCAGAGGCAGGCGGATCACTGTGAGTTCAAGGCCAGCCTGGTCTACAAAGTGAGTTCAGGACAGCCAACGCTACACAGAGAGACCCTGTCTCGAAAAACCAAAAAAATAAAAATAAAATAAAATAAAAACCTCTGACCAAGCTGGCCAGGAGGTAGTGATACACACCTTCCCAGCACTTGGGAGGCAGGTACTGGTGGATCTTTGTGAGTTTGAGGCCAGCCTGGTCTACAGAACAAGTTCCAGGATAGCCAGAGCTGTTATACAGAGAAAGACTGTCTCAAAAAAACCCAAAAACCTCTGCTTATATAATGATGCTGTCATCATTCAAGATACTGTTTAAGGGCTGGAAAGATGGCTTAGCAGTTAAGAGCACTGCTGCTCTTCTCAGCACTGACATGGCCGCTTCAGTCCTTTGTGAATGCAGTCCCAAGAGCACAGTTGCCCTCTTCTGGTCTCCCAGGGCACCAGGCACACAACTGGTGCACAGATACACATGCAGGCAAAGCACTCACTCATAAAAATAAATTTAAAAAACAAGATATTCTTGAACTATATTAATTTTAGGTTATCTTTTGTCATTAGTTTTTCTTTTTTTGAGGCGGCGTCTCACTGTGCATCCTTGTCTAGCTTAGAACTTACTATGTAGATCAGAGTGGCCTCAAACTCAGAACCACCTGCCTTTGCTCTGGAGTACTGGGATTAAAGACGTCCACCACTATGCCTGAGCTCATCAATAGTATTAATTGGTTTTTCTTTTTATGTTGTAGGTTGACCCTAATGAAATGAATTATCTAACACGAATTTACTACAAGGCCCAATCTGATGGTGTCTGGGGTGAACATGAAATTGATTATATTTTGTTTCTGAGGAAGGATGTAACCTTGAATCCAGATCCCAATGAGATTAAAAGCTATTGTTATGTCTCAAAGGAAGAGCTCAAAGAAATTTTGAAGAAAGCAGCCAGTGGTGAAATTAAGTTAACTCCATGGTTTAAAATTATTGCAGACACTTTTCTCTTTAAATGGTGGGATAACTTAAACCATCTGAGTCAATTTGTTGACCATGAGAAAATACATAGAATGTGAATGTGTAAATGAACTGAAAATTTTTCTACCTACTAAGATTGGTTTTGTTTTGGTTTGAATTTAATTAGGCTCCCTTGTATGATACATAGGTATTTTACAACCAGAATCTGTTTGAGAAAAAACCAGTTGACGTACAGTTTTGTATTGATGTGGGCCATATATATGCACTGATATTTGTAAAAGACATTTATTCTGAAATTATTCCATAGATAAAACTTAATTTATTATGTCCAAATATATGGTTATGACAAGATAGAAGAAATAAGTAGAACTCCTCACTCTTTACATTTTTGACAAGCATTTTCAGAACACTTTGTTTTGCCAAGTGTTTTATCATAGGTCAGAAAAATGAGCAAAAGAAACTGCTTAGCTGCTTCAAAACCAGCACTAATAGATCAGTGGGCAGGGCTGGGGATACAGCCCAGTGGTACCATGATTGCCGTGCAGGCATGATGTCATGCATTGTAGTGTCCCTAAGCCTAAAAATAATTACAACAATAATAACAACAGACAGAGCAGGTTTAAGGGAGAGTAAGTGGTGTCCCTCAGTCTTCACCCAGGACCCTCTTCATAACCAAAGCTTGGATGCTCAAGTCTTACAAGATTTCATCTTGTAAAATGACATTGTAGTTGCATAAAACTCACAATTCACCTCATCTCTGGGTTGGTTGTAGCACTGAACACAGTGTAAATGCTAACATAAATGATTGTTTATGTTAAGGAAAAGCCACATGTCCAATATATATCAAATATTAATATACAGTTGCTGTGAGCCCTTAGATGTTTGAGCCACAGATGTGAAAGGCCAGTTCTGTATATTGATTTTTGTCATTCTCAGTTGATTGCGTTCTATAGCCGTCCTGAAATTAATAATATACTACTTAAATGTTAATTATTACTTTCAATGGTAATGGTAACTGATTAGCTCTTTAAAATAGTTATTTTCTATTTTGCAAAAATCTGTTGACAATTATAGTGGAAAATATATCAGTCATAAAGTGGGAGTGAGTTCTATTTTACAAGGCGCTATCATCACTGGGCCTGGATCATCTTGTTGTGGGAGTCTGATCTGTGTTGGATGTTCAGTAGCATCTCTGAGCCCTGTATATTTAATATCATGTAGCAGCCTTTACTAAGACAACAAGAACAAAAAACAAAAAACTGGTGATGGGGGTGGGAGCTTGAGATGGGGTTTCTCTATGTAGCCCTGGCTGTTCTAGAACACAGCCTGCAGACCAGGCCAGCCTTGGAACTCAGAAAGCTACCTCCCTGGGTCTCCCAAGTACTAGGATTAAAGGCATACACCACCATGCCCAGCAACCACCAAAATTTTAATGGATGATAGTAAGTGTTCCATAACAAACACTTGTAGTAACAAACCACTCACTGCTCTATAGTCAGGACTTAGCTTAGATGTGGAAGTGGGAGGGAATAGCAGTGAGGAAGTTTATGGTGAATAAATTATGCTACAGAATAGGCATATATTATATTATAACTTTAAGCTTATAGAACTAGGTATATATTGACATTGTGTCTTGACTGAAGTACTTTTTAAAACTTGCCACAAGTGTGTCAAATTTGAGCTCTTCAGCTTTATTAAATGCTGCATAATGAATAATTTTCTTATAAAAATTTTATAAATTTAATTTCTAACTCAAAACAGTTGATTTATCATTGGAGATATGGCTGCATAGCAAGTATTTATTGAAAAGTAAAAATAAATTATTTTAATATTGTCTGGTTTGTTAATATCTGGGTATAATGGGTTAATCTGTGTGTTATATCTTAAACATGATAGATGCTATATTCCTTAGTTTTATTTTCTAGGGACTGGCTGACTACACATGATCAGTTCCTCAGTAGCTTTATATAGCTAGTGGCTATCACACTGAACAGTGGTCATAGACTGCAGCCTAAGACTCTGTACTTGCAAGTGTTAGAGATCACGGTTCGGCTAGAATGCTGCTTAGGACATAATGTGGATAAATAGCTTAACCCAGTAGACTCCTTAACACCAGCATCTTTTTTTTTTTAAAGAATTATTATGTATATAGTGTTGTGCCTGCACATACATATGCACATCAGAAGAGGGAACTGGATCTCATTACAGATGGTTGTGAGCCACCATATGGTTGCTGGGAATTAACTCAGGACATCACACCATCACACCAACATCTTTTGAAATAAGGAATTATATCCTTCTCGCAAACATAGCTACATCTGACTGTCAGGACTGTAACTTTAGGTTATTGCTTTTGAAGGATAGTTAAGGTCTTTAGTTTATTGTGTTTCTTACCCTACTGCATGGGGGTGGGAACAGTGCCTTTCTGAGTGGAAGAGACACATGAGCAGGGCACACCTAGAATGAGCCCTATTGAAAGTTGTTTTTACTACCTTGTGATGCTGGTGAGATGGTGGGATTCCCTAGACCAGTCCGATCTGTGGGGATGAGGCCTTGCAAAGATAAACTTTATTTTTTTTTAAGGGTTTTATTGTTTAGCCTTAAGGATGTACATTTTAGAGTAGATTTGAGCTCATTATACTTGTATATCAAACAGCTTTCTGCCTTACAGTTTTCATAGTCATGCATGTGTCTGCATGGATGCATGCATGTGAAGACGAGAGGATAATGTTGAGAGTCTTCCTCAATTGGTCTTCACCTCAGTATTTGAGGCAGGTTCTCTGAACCTGAGGGGAGGCTGGTGGGTTCGTGTGAGCCTCCTATCCTTGTCCCTGCCACAGGGGTTTGAGACAAGTGAATCATCCCAGCTTTCACATGAGTGCAGAGTTTGAACTTTGGTCCTCTTGTTTTCACAAGCAAGAGTGTGTGCCCCTGAGCCATCTTCACAGTCTTTATGTGAGATTTATTGTCTACATGCTTTAGATTCCCAACTGTAAATTTTAGCAGAGAATTCTGAAATGTTCATAAAATTGGATGAATGAGCAATCTCGAACATTCAGATATATTCAGTGCTACAAAGAAATGAGTATGGAGGAGCTGGAGAGATTATTCAATCAGTAAAGTACCTGGTAATCATGAGATCGTGAGTTTGGATCCTAGGCACCCATGAAATAGCTGGGTACTTAAGCCTATCTTTAACCCAGTGCTAACCAAGGCCAAGCAACGGTGGATAGGTTCAGTGAGAGACCCTGCCTCAAAACAAAGTGGAGAAGCACTTTAATCCAGCACCCAGAAGGCAGAGGCAGAACTCAGAGTTCCATACCTGCCAGGCCTACAAATAAGACACTGTCTGAAAAACAAAGCAAAACAATCTGAATTTTAAAGGTGGACTATACCACATAATGACAGCATACAAAGTTATGTTCTTGTATTTGTTGCATTGTGGGAAAAGTTTGTACTCTATCCCTGCCTGATGAGAGACATACCTGGAAGATGAGCTTGGTTTCCATTTCTTAATCTTGGCTCTGATTGAAACTGGCCCTCTTTATGCAAACCCACTGCATTGTTCTTGAGCCAGGAAGTCAGTCTTCCTCTGAGAAACTACATCTCTCCTGAGTTCTCACATTAACCCTTTTTTCTATGTAGTACTAGCTGTTTGAAAACTCGATGTATAGACCAGACTAGCCTCCAACTCTCAGAAATTCTCCTGCCTCTGTCTCCCAAGGGCTGGGATTAAAGGTGTGTGCCACCAAACCCCTAGCAAAACCAGTCACACTACCTGTACATAGAGTATGTCTTTTGAGTCCTGCCTGTATCTGCGTCTCTGTGTGTGTACACCTACCTTTTCTGTAGAAGTCAGGTGTCTTATCTATCACTAGTCACCTTACTCATCGAAACAAGGTTTCTCACTGAATCCAGAGCTTACCAACTGGCTAGACTGGCCAGCCAGTGAGTTCTGCTTTTCTCTGTGCCAAACCCCTGGTGCCAGGGCTACAGCCATGTACCGCTACTACTACTCTGGCTTTTGCCTGGGTGCTGGGGATCCACAGCCAGATCCTCATGTTTACATTGCAGGCCCAAGCCATCTTCCTGGACCCATCTTTCCTCTTCCATGGAGCTCCTACTAGCCTAGGACATCCCAGCTTAGCTGCTACAATGAGTAAATCCTCCTTGATGCTTCTTGTGATGTGTTGCTACCAAGCAATGGAAAGAACAAATGTACAGCATCGTGACAGGCCACTCTAGCATAGAAGAAACCAGACATAAAAGGTATATGTTATTACATGATACCAATAACACGAAGTTGAAGTTCAGAAACAGGCACAGCCATGTCAAGTAGGGGCAACAGTGGCCAATCGCCAGCAGTAGACTTCTGAGTACTGCTGCCCACTGCTTCCTGGTATCAGATTTGGTCAGTTGGAGCAACACTTCACCAATGTGGAAAAGAGACAGCAACCAGGTATCAGTCCCTACATCCAGTGAGTCTTGCCCATCACCTGGCCAGGGCGTTAGCCTGCACACACCTGTTTTATAAACAATACATCTCCACCCTAACACAGTTCATCTGGCCAGGTAATGTGTACCCAGAGTCCCCTGTGTGTTCTAGTCGTAAACAAGAGTCCATGCGGACTGAGGCAGAGAAAGGTGTCCACAAAGGTAACGGGTATACCACTGGCTGGAGGGCCTCTTCACCTCTTCGTTTCAAGAGGTATCTAGAATTTTGTATCTTGTATTTGTATCTAGAATATACATTTTCCTTCTACCTAGAATATGCATTCTCTTAGTCTGTACCTGGTTGAATTTGACTTAAAACTTGTATTCTTAGCCTCAATGTTATTGTGAACAATCCTAGACTGACAAATTGAAATTACAAAGCAATGTGCAGCTGGGCACACCTTTAATCCCAGAGGCAGGTGGATCGCTGTGAGTTCGAGGCCAGCCTGGTCTACAAAGTAAGTCCAGGGCAGCCAAGGCTACACAGAGAAACCCTGTCTCAAAACAAACAACAACAACAAAACAAACAAACAAACAAAAACCCAAAGCA
>OU015749.1:2887620-2922755 GCA_907169655.1 Acomys percivali | reverse complement strand
TGTGTGTGTGTGTGTGTGTGTGTGTGTGTGTGTGTGTGTGTGTGTGTCCTTTATTTATGCACTTCTCTGTCTAATCCGTTTAACTCAGCCTACTTACATTTCTTATTACTTGCTTTGGATATTTTATTATCATTTTATGTGTGGGGGTATTTTTGTCTACATATATGTCTATGCAGCACATGCGTCCAGTGCCTGTGGAGGCCAGAAAAGGGTGTCATATCCCCCTGAAGTGGAGTTACAGGTAGTTGTGTGTCACAGTGTGGTGCTGAGAATCAAACCCAGGTCTTCAGGAAAAGCAACCAGTGTTCTTAACCACTGAAGCACTCCACCCCCAATTACTTGCTTTTCTTAATCTTATATGCACATCTTTCTCTATAACCCATTAAAAGTTCATGGCCGCTCTGCTGCTTCTGACTTGTCTCCATACACATAATCAGCTTATCTGAGTAGTCTTGATTTTTCTTAATCTCCTTTCTGAAGCATCTATGGGCACTGTCATGGTTCTTAACTGCCACTCTGAAAATTGTAACCCTGAGGGTCTTGCTCAGTGGTAGCAAGGCTTTGCAAAGCCTTGGATTCCCTGTCAGCACTGAAAAAGAAAATAGAGTTGTGCAATCTCTTTTAAGAAAACTTTTTGTTATTCAACCACAATCTCCACTCTTCTTTCTTTCTTTTCTTTGTTTTGTTTTTGTTTTTTTGAGACAGGGTTTCTCTGTGTAGCCTTGACTGTCCTGGACTCACATTGTAGACCAGGCTGGCCTCGAACTCACAGAGATCCACCTGCCTCTGCCTCCCGAGTGCTGGGATTAAAGGTGTGCACCACCACCGCCCGGCTCGCTCTTTCTTTCTTTCTTTCTTTCTTTCTTTCTTTCTTTCTTTCTTTCTTTCTTTCTTTCTTTAAGACTTATTTATTTATTATGTATACAGTATACACCTCCGGGCCAGAAGAGGGTACCAAATCACATTATAGTTGGTTGCATGTGGTTGCTGGGAACTGAACTCAGGACCTCTGGAAGAGCAGTCAGCACTCTTAACCTCTGAGCCATCTCTCCAGACTCCCAGCTCTTTCTATCAATCTTTCCCTATCTCTCTTTCTTTCTTCTGTCTTCTGTATCTTTCTCTCTATCTCTTCTTCCTTCTTTCTTTTCATAATATATATTTTTGTGTTCTATACATCAGATCCTGATTCTTTAAGAAACCCAGTGACAACCTTCCCTCTATTGTCCCCTGGAACACATTATAAATGGACACAGAATACTGATTGAATTTGCCTGTAATACTTCCTGTGCTTAATTTGACAGAGCTGATACTGCAGGTTGTGAGCCACCATGTGGTGCTAATGACCTGAACCTGGGTCCTCTCCAAAGGCAATAAGCTCTCTTAACTACTAGGCAATCTCTCCAGCCCCTATGTAGCATTTTAAAATGTTCTTTATCTTTCCATTTTAAAAATGTAGGCCAATATATATTGCCAGTAAATACAACAATGCACCATTTACGGATATATTCTTTGTTTTGTCCTTTTAAAAAGGATTTATTTTTATTCTATGTGTATCTATGAGTGCCCGCATGTACGAATGTACACTGTATACATGCAGTGCCTATGGAAGCCAAAAGAGGGCATCAGATACCCTGAACTGGACTTACAGATGGGTTGTGAGAAGCCGTGGGGCGGTAGGAACTGAACCTGGATCCTCTGCAAAAGCAGCAAGTGTGTCTATCTCACCAGCACCCTGCTTTGTCTTGTTTTTTGACAGGGTCTCACTATGTGGCCTAGGACAGTCTTGAACTCCTGATCCTGCTTCATCTTCTGGAGTGTTGGAATCACAAGTGTGTACCAGTGATCTAGGCTTTTCAGTGATAAGAATGCTGAATCAGGGTTGGAGAGATGGCTCAGAGGTTAAGAGCACTGACTGCTCTTCCAGAGATCCTGAGTTCAATTCCCAGCACCCACATGGTGGCTCACAACCATCTATAATGAGATCTGGTGCCCTCTTCTGGCATGCAGGTGTATATGCAGGTAAAGCACTCACCTATATACAATAAATAAATAAATAAATCTTAAAAAAAAAAAAAAGAATGCTGAATCAATTATCCATGCTATACTTTTAATCTTTCCATCATTACTTACTAAATTATCTCATGGTGTGGTTTTCTTACTGTTTTGAAGTATAGACATATGTTTAATGCTGTTTATAGCGCCTATGAAAATAGTATCTATAATTTCGATTTTTGTCATTATCTGAATCTAATACATGGCCCCCAAACACAGATATTTCATGAACTCTTGTAAATATGTCTCTTTGTTGGATATTGAGTTTTATACACAAACATTTCTAGCTTCTGGTCTGCTCTCATTGTTTTGCTTTATGTTTTTTATTTTATGCTGGGCAGTCTTTTATAAAATGAGTGACAAAAACCATTCATCAGCCAGAGGAATTGTAAACATGTTGCTTTTACAGTGAGGGTTGACTTTATGAGGGAGCTCATAGCACTATGTTCAGATATGGATCAAATGTTTCTTCACGTGTCTATTTAATGGTTAATCTGTCAATTTAAAAAAACCTCAAAATCACCCATGAGACACACCTCTGGGCAGCTCATGGGCTGGATTTCCAGTCTGAATTAAGGGGTGGGGGGAGAAAGAGCTAAATGCTAGCATCCACCTTTGTCTTTCTGTTCTCTGGCTGTGATGGGACCGGTTGCTTCATTTGCTTACCCACACAGCTGAAGCCTTCCTGGCCTCCCCACCTTCCTGGCCTCCCCACCTTCCTGGCCTCCCACCTTCCTGGCCTCCCCACTTCCTGGCCTCCCATCTTCCTGGCCTCCCCACCTTCCTGGCCTCCCCACTTCCTGGCCTCCATAGCCTGCCTCCTCAAACTGTCAGCTAAAATAAACATTCTTTTCTTAATTTGCTTTTGTCAGGTATTTTTTTCAAAGAAACCGAAGAAGTAACTACTACAGTTTGTGAGGAGTTTCTGCAAGATATTAGCACTGGATTTATAGATTAAGTAGGAGAGATTGCCTGCCAGTGGGCTGGGCATCATTTGTTCCTCAGACGCCTGGAATAGAATAAAAGGGCAGAGGGGGGAACTGAGCCACCAGCGCACTGAGACTTCGCTCTCCTGCCCTCCGACCTCAGAGATCTTCGCTCAGCAGGTTCCTTTATATTTAAATCATAGATTTATGGTCTTCTGT
Organism: Acomys percivali; assembly: GCA_907169655.1. Taxonomy (NCBI): domain Eukaryota; kingdom Metazoa; phylum Chordata; class Mammalia; order Rodentia; family Muridae; genus Acomys; species Acomys percivali. The sequence continues at coordinate 2,919,558 of OU015749.1, read as the reverse complement.
GATTTTGTACTGTATCTATATGTTTTTATTGTAAAATAAGAAATGTTGATAACTGACGGTTTTAGGTTTGTCATATGCTAAGAAGATGAAATGTTGTATTTTGGTTTTCTCCTTTTCGTTGTTCATGGCTTTCCCAGCACGCATCCTTATTAACCATTTAGCTGTGTCTTAAAACTTCTATTATTGTTGCAGCTAGAAAGGATTTTCCTGACAGAATATTTGTCTACCCTGTTCATGCATGTATTTTTCTAATTCTTTTATGCTTTTATATTTTATAATTCAATGTTAAGTTCATAAGTATATATCTAATTGGAGAAAAGGATATAACTATTGTTTTCAAAAAAGTGGATCAGTTATCTCATAAAATCTCAAATAATTAGTCTGTTCCTATCTGAGATGCTGCCTAATTCTACACTAAATATTTTATGCTCTAGAAAAGAATTTACACCTTAAAAGGGTGTATTTGTGTTAAAATAAATTTCTATGATCATCTAACCCACAAAGCAAGTCATCTGGGAATAGAAAATGCTTTGTCACATCCCATGGCACTGGGAATGATTGGCGTATGTCCTTCCTCTGCAGGAACTTCCTCGCTGATCAAGTCACGTAGACATTTGTTAAAATGTTGCCCTGGAGTTTTGCCCTGTTTCTCTTCACTGAGGCAATGAGCATTGTAGTGAAATAGTACGGTAATGATGACAAGTGGCAGAAGTGAGTTAAAATGTCTTTAATTTGACTGGTTGCTTTTTTTTTTTTTTTTTTTTTTTACTAACACATATTAGCTGTGTGCGCTAATGGGTCTCTTCATGGCATTTTCACATACCTAAATAAGGAACTGGCTGGATTTAATCTCCCTCTCCACCTTTCTTTACAAAGGACAAAGGCCAGGCACGGGGACCCATGCCGCTCGGACCAGCACTTAGGATGCTTTCGCAGACAAAGATCTGGTGGAAACAGGTGGTATTGACAGTACGCGCTTGGAGAAGCATTTGACCCTAGGGAGGATGCGCTATAGAACCTCTCCATGTCTGTTCCAACCTCCAGGCCTTGGTTTAAAAATAAGCCACAAACAGCATTGCCTTTAGTTTTCCTCAGTATCTGTGACTTTGTGGGGATTTACTTTTGGGTCTTCTTTGTAAAGACTCTAGGGAGCATGAGGGCTATATATTCACTCAGAAAGTCAATAGGATCTTCTGTACAAAAAGACACAGTTGGAAACATTGTGCCCCTCTGTACATAATAAAGGAGCTACATCCGTGTATATAATTGTTGTCACCTAGAAATGAAGGCATGTGATGACCTTTGAGATATTTGATAACAATAGCAAAAAAAAATTAGGTGATAATATTCTTCACACAAAGATGGTTATATGTATCCATTTCGGGTCAGATCACAGCCAGCAGACATGTCTCATGTCGCTGTTAACTGGATGGATGAACGCCAGCTACAGTCTTTAGACCAAATGCTGATTGTTGTTGATGTAAATGACAAGGTCATTGGTGCGGACACCAAGAGGAATTGTAATCGGAACGAAAACATTGAGAACGGCAGCATCGTAATTTCGCCTCGTCAGCTGTGCCGTACCTGCTCTCACGCTCGCCCTCCTCCTCTCGCACGCTCGCCCTCCTCCTCTCGCACGCTCGCCCTCCTCCTCTCTCTCTTCCTTGTTCCGTGGAGGCAGAGGAAGAAATTATGGGCTTTTCCCACGGGAAGACTACACAATCCTCACTGGTGGTCCTCGTTAGGAGCAGTTCTGAGGAACTCACCTGGACCGAGGACTATCTGTTTAACCAACCACCGTCGGAGTTCTGAACCTTGTAGGCAGCTGTGTCTGCTTCCCTCTAAAATACCAGGGGCAAGAATCCTGCTAGGTTCAAAAAGAATTCCCCATTCTGACATCTAATCATGTTCCTGAAACCGTATCATCCCTTGGGAGGTGTGCGTGCGTGCGTGCGTGCGTGCGTGCGTGCGTAAATTGCTAGGAAAACCAGGCTGACCTCAAACTTAGAGATCCGCCTACCTCTGCCTCAAGAGTGCTGGGAGCAAAGACATGCACCTCCATGTCCAGCTCAACCTGCCAACTCCAGCCATCTTTCCCCACTTCTCTTCTGCCTTTCACTTAGACATTTCTACCCACCTACCCCTCCCTACTCTGCCATTTGCCTCTAAGTGCCCACTTATCCACTTATCCATGAAGCTTACTTTCCCTGGTAAGCTCCCCATGCCTTAAGAAGAGCAGGTCTGTATGGAGAAATCTGCAACACAGATTACCTAGCTGCTGTAGATGGCAGCTCTTTGTGGAGGAAATAGTTAGACACGTGGCTGCCTTAGAGCGTTTTCTTTGTTCAGCTTATTTAATAAGGGATCCAAATAATTTCTAGTTTGTTTGTTGTTCCCCCCACCCCCTCCCTGTTTATCTGTTATTTTGTGTGAGATGAAAATCTATTTACTTATTTATTTAGTGCTGGGGGTTAAACCTGGGACAAGCGTTCTACCATTCGGCCCTTTGATTTTACTTTTTTTTTTTTTTTTGTCTCTACTAAGTATGTGATTTTTTTTTCATTTTTATTTTTAAAATAATTTATTCAGATTACATCTCAATTGTTATCCCCTCACTTGTATCTTCCCATTCCCCCTTCCCTCCCTCTTTCACCTAGTCCCCTCCCCTAGGCCTGTGACAGAAGGGGACCTCCTCCCCCACCATATGACCACAGCCTATCAGGTCTCATCCCACTAGCAGGCTATCCAGATGTTTTTACTTTTATGTGGGGTCAGATTCTTACTAACTTCCTGGCTTTCCCCTCTCAGCTTCTTGAATAGCTGAGCACTCCCTCCCTCCCCCAGGCCCAGCTGTGAACCTGGAGGACCACAATAGACAGTGTTCAGTCTTCAGAGTAGGAGATGAAGATAAAACTCAAGGCCTGGAAACCAAAATCTTAACATTGACCTTTTCCCCCTACTTAGAAATGATGAAGGTTAGAGCTACTCCTTTTAAAGGGAAAATAGCTTTCATAATAATGTGGCCGTTTAATAAGTTTTAGCGTGAATTGTCCTCAGATTTTAGAAACTATGCCTTGTCCTACTGATAAAAAGCCTCAGCGTAGAGTACAGTGGCCACGCCAGGTCTCTTCCTTCCTTAGCTCCTCTTTCAGGGACTATATTCTGGTCACTTTCCAAACCATCTCTGCCTTTTCTTGGTAACTTGGACTCCTCGGCTCCTTTATGATGCTGAACTAGCCTTCAGAAGACCCCAGAGGCTTCTAGGTTCGAAGTGTAACCTTGGCACTGATGTCCACAGTGTGTGAACAGAGCAGATTTCATACAGAGCGGCATGAGCCTTCAGTTCCGGAGGGTCACCTCGGCATTCTTGTTTCTTTATTTGCAGGTGCATTTTCTGCTTTAGTAAGTTTTCTGCAGAGTGACCCAAATAAGTATTCAGTGTCTGAAAAGCAAGGAAGGAACAGGAGAGGTTTAGTAGTCGCCATTACGTGGGTAAAGGAACCAGCACTCTCATGCTAAAACCTTAGTGGTGGGTGGGGCAGCAAGAGAGATGGCTCAGTTGATAAGACACTTGTCTGCCAAGCGTGAAGACCCCCCATGCAAAAATTCTGGGCACGGTGGTGTGTGATTATAACTCAAGCACCACAGAAACAGAGACCAGAGATTCCCTAAAACTCACTAGCTGGCCAATCCAGCCTACTTGGTGAGCCGCAGGTCAAGGAAAGAAGCCTGGAAGTGGATGGCATTTGGCATTCCTGAAGTTGATATCTGAGTTATAATCTGGCACCTGCACATGCAAATAAATATGCATGCTTACACACACACACACACACACACACACACACACACACACGAAAACTTGATCTATACTATAGCATAACCAGGGGTGGTGGTAATACCTGTACTCCCAATACAGAAGAAAAAGATCAGGAGCTTGTGGCCATTTCCAGCTACATGGCAAGTTCAAGGCCAGGCTGGGTTTCATGGGACCCTGACTCAAAAACACCAAAAGACTTTCTCTCTACCCTCTCTACCCTCTACCCTCTGGTGATTTGCATTGATGAAATAAACTGACAGTGGAAAAGGGGGTGGGAAATTTTTTTATTTCATTGCATGCAGACACACAGGTATCCCACAAAATATAAGTTTGGAAGAGAGCCAGGTGATTGGTGTCCGCAGAGCATCTTGTGTTGCAGAAAGAAATGGGGTCTAGGCCTTCTGGGGGTGCATAGCTGTAAGAACACGAGGGAAGAAACTGTAGTCGTGAACAAAGATTGTCTGTTAGGCAGATAAGAAGCTTCTCAGGCCATCCAAGGTCCCAAGGAGGAGCTATCAGAAGTTCAGGTGACAAAGCCTCTCCGCGTGTGACGGTCCCTCCAGCCTCTCCTGAGATGTTATCACACCTGGCAGATCTTTCCAGAAAACTTAAAGAGGAGAGGATTGGGGTTCATTGCTTTCATTTTGGACAATCCGCTTATAGTCTGTAGTTCTGAGAAGCCCGTCTCACACTGTTCCTCTCAGTTTTGAGTATAAATCTAGTAGCAGTATGGGATTTCCTGCTGTGTGATTTTTGGCCCTCTGCTTCCTCAGCACAACCTCTAAGCCAACCCAGGCCAAACACATCGCTTAGCTGTTCCTGCTGAGAACTGCTCCCTGTCCTGAGACTCACTCAGGAAGTGCAACAAGTGTGTGGGCAAGCTTTTGCAGAAGGAGCAGGTGAGCAGCCGGAGCTGCTGGTTCTTAGGAGTGAACCTCACCCTTCCCCTAACAGTCCTGGGAGCAGGAACGCTGGCCCTGTCCACGTTTCTCATCTGCCATGCCTTGATGATCCTCGCTGTGAGGGCTGCAGTCCTGTTTCATCTCTTCTGTCTCCAGGAATAAATAAGAGGCTTGTTTCTCACGTGTGTTCTCTCCAGGGCACTCTACCCACTCCTGTTCCACTAAATAATCCTGAAGAACTGGAAGAAAAAGATGCCTTGGGAGTAAAGCGGTCAGCACTGAGACGTCTGCAGGCTGAGCTGGGCATCCCCCAGGACCAGGTACCAAAATGTCTGGCCCCATAACAGCAGAAATCCAAGAGAGCAAGGGGCAAAGGGTGGACACTACTTGTAGGGTATGAATCTATGGCCCTGGCCTCACCCGGTGCTGTGACAAAGACAGGATGGGGCACTAGTGAATTCTTTCCATCTGGGCAAGGTCAAGTCTATTGAGGAATCCTGATTTGGGGAAAGCTCGGAGGAGGAAATTGCAAATATGCACAGAAAATAATGTCTAAGGTGGGCTGTGCATACTCTTTTGTTATCCACTGGAGCAGGGGCTTGAGAGAGGACGGATACTGCTTTAGTCAGGGTTTCTATTACTGTTATGAAAGACCATGACCAAAAAGCTTAGCTATTTCAAGCTCACGTCACTCACCATGGCACTTCTGAAAACTTCCTAAAGAGGATGAGCGGAAGTGTTGTTGAAATATGTTCTTTCCTCTTCATGTTTGGAATTTCTACAGGTCTTTTGTCTTTAATGTATATTAAAGAGCATAAAGTAAACTTAAATATTATAATGTGACCATTTAAAAAATCTACATTTATGCCAAACATGATGTTGCTGCTTGTTAAAGAAAAAAGACTTCCTTCCATATGATCTAGTTATACAACTCTTTTACAGAGGCCAATAGGAGTCTTTGTAAGAATACAGCAGGGATACCTGGGTTTGTTTATAGTGACAGTAGGCACAGTAGCCAAATTGGAGAAGTAGCCTGGATTGAATTCATAAAACATTGATTGTATAAAAAGTATGTGATATATATATGTATATGTATGATTCTTTTTAGAATTTATTTTACTAATTTATGTGTGTGTGTGTGTGTATGTTTCTCTCCATGCGTTTAGGTGCCTGTAGAAGCCAGAAGTAGGCATTGTCTCCTCTGGAGCTGTAGTTACAGGTGGTGTGAGTCACATGTCATAGGTGCTGGAAACTGAGCTTACAAGCACTCTTAACTGCTGAGCTATCTATCCACCTCTCATATTGGACTTTTACTTAGCCATATGGAAGAATGAAATTGTGTCATTTGTAGGAGAATGGGTAGATCATCATACTAAACAAAAACAAGACTAAGAAAGGCCCTTATCACATTTTCTCTCATGTGCAAAGTCTAGATGTGTGTGTGTGTCTGTATGTGTATATATGTGTGTGTATGTGTATATGTGTGTGTGTATATATGTGTGTCTGTATGTGTATATATGTGTGTGTATGTGTATATGTGTGTGTGTGTATATGTGTGTGTCTGTATGTGTATATATATGTGTGTGTGTATGTGTATATGTGTGTGTCTGTATGTGTATATATATGTGTGTGTGTGTATATGTGTGTGTATATGTGTATATGTGTATATGTATATATATGTGTGTGTCTGTATGTGTATATGTGTGTGTGTATATATGTGTGTGTATGTGTATATATATGTGTGTGTGTATGTGTATATGTGTGTGAGTGTGTATGTGTGTCTGTATGTGTGTATATGTGTGTGTGTATGTGTATATGTGTGTGTGTATATATGTGTGTGTCTGTATGTGTATATATATGTGTGTGTGTATGTGTATATGTGTAGAGAGCCACAGATAGCAGCGCCCCCTGCTGCTTCCCCGGAGCAATGTGCATGCGCAATGCGCTCTCGAGTGAGCCCCTTATGTGCATGTGCAATGGTATGACGCTCGGTGGCTCGATCCTTCTGCACCAATTGTGAGTGACAACGTGGCAGGCTCTGATTGGAGCGGTCGCACTATAAAGGCTTTCTGGGTGCGGTCCTCGGGGTCAACCGTTATTCAAGAATCCTGAGTAAACTGCCACAAGAAGAGTTCCCGGTGTTGGTGTCTTTCCTGCTGGTTGGGGGCGGCACCGACATATATGTGTGTGTATATATGTGTGTGTCTGTATGTGGATATATATGTGTGTGTGTATGTGTGTGTATATATGTGTATATATATGTGTGTGTCTGTATGTGTATATGTGTGTGTATATGTGTGTGTATGTGTGTATATATATGTGTGTGTATGTATGTGTATATGTGTGTGTATGTGTATATATATGTGTGTGTGTCTGTATGTGTATATATGTGTGTGTGTATATATGTGTGTCTGTATGTGTATATATGTGTGTGTATGTGTATATATGTGTATATATATGTGTGTGTCTGTATGTGTATATATGTGTGTGTGTATATGTGTGTGTATATATGTGTGTGTGTATATGTGTGTGTATGTGTGTGTGTATGTGTATATATGTGTGTGTGTATATGTGTGTGTATATATGTGTGTGTGTATATGTGTGTGTATGTGTGTCTGTATGTGTATATATGTGTGTGTGTATATGTGTGTGTATATATGTGTGTGTGTATATGTGTGTGTATGTGTGTGTGTATGTGTATATATGTGTGTGTGTATATGTGTGTGTGTGTATATGTGTGTGTGTGTGGTATAATGAAAACAGGACAGCGATTATAAAGAGGAAGGGTGACAACAGGAAGTGTAAAGAGAGGCTAGAGAGGCTAACGGGTGTGTGTGAGTAAAGTACATTATTACATATGTAAAAATAGCATAATAAAATCCACCATTTATACAACAAATCTACATTAACAATAAAACAAATCAACCAATCAATCAACTTAAGTTTTGAGCAATTACAATTGCTAAACAAAGTTATTACTCTCTTTTGAGAGAAACATGTATTTGCTTTATTTCTCTATGTATTCTGCATTTTACAGAATTTTGTTAACATCGCATCAATTTCCGTCACAGGTTTCTCTAGAGGACATTGTATTTACGACAAGATATCATTATAAGGCAAAGTCAGATGCGATCTGGGGAGAGCACAAAGTTTGTTACCTTCTGCTTATCAGGAAGGACGTCACCATCACTGCAGATCCCAGCGAAATCCGTAGCACCAGCTACCTGACCCGGGAGGAGCTGCAAGCACTCCTAGAAGGGGGGGCCCGGGGTGAGGTAGAAGTCACCCCCTGGCTGAGAACCATTGCAGAGAGGTTCTTGTATGCATGGTGGCCGTACTTAGATGAAGTGACCTAGTTTGTAGACCTTGATAAGATACACGGAGTGTGAGAAGCAGGAATTCAGGCTGTGAGGATGCCCCAGCCCAGCACTGCGCTCAGATGCTGCTGTGCACTGGGACCACAGCGGGTGAAGGGCTCTTGATTCCCAGAAACCTGGAAATCATTATCTTTAACCCTCAATCATTTTTTTCTTTTCTTTTTTTCTTTCTTTTTTCTTTTCTTTCTTTCTTTCTTTCTTTCTTTCTTTCTTTCTTTCTTTCTTTCTCTCTTTCTTGACACAGGGCCGTGTATCCCAGGCCTATGTATCTATACAATAAGCTTCAAACTTAACTTGCAGCGTAGCCAAGCAACTGTTATTTAATTGCTGAACCATGTCTTTAGATACCATTTATTGACTTTTTTAAAGTTTAGAGTGAGGCTGGAGAGTTGGTTCAAGTTCGATCCCTGGCACCCACATGGTGGCTTGCAGCCACTCTAGTCCCTGAGGACCTGGGGGTCTGATGCCTTCTTCTGACCTCTGAAGGCACCATGCATTCAGGTGGTGCACATACATGCATACATACATAATACATACATACATACATACATACATACATACATACATCACCAGCCCTGCCTTTTGTCTTGGGCCGATTCTTGCTCTTTCTCTGAGTCTAAGATCTTTATCAGTTTATAGAGACAAAGTCTCAGTGGGGTCAAGCATCCCAAGATTCTTTTCACCTTGGGCCCAGACTAAGGGAAAGTTATATTCTCTTCACACATTCCCCTTTTCTATAAAAAAAGATTAAAATTAAAAATAGGCAAAAAAACAAGAACTATATACATAAATATACATATATACAGAATCATCAGGTACAAGCTACATGTACATAACCCAGTCCTTTGGTATTTGACTATCCTCTCATAGTGAGTCCTTTCCTAGTGTCCAAAGTTTTCTAAAACCTCTTTATTAGAAATTACATTTATCAACCTATAAACATGTGTTTAATTCTTAAACTAAAGCTTATAGTAACACTGTGGCTATCTAGTTGTTGGATGGTGGTCTGATGTATTTTGATGCTAATTACTGCTTGCTGTCTCTGTGACCCACTTTGACTAAGAGCTTAACCTGTTTGACCAATAAAAGGCCATCTCCTGATCTAGCCCATGGACAGGACAGTCTCCACACTTGAGTGGAGAGAGGGATTTGACTTTCTCATGTACTCTGGTGCCTCACATTTGACTATGTCCCCTGGCGGGGGGAGACCTAGTGGCACTCAGAGGAAGGACAGCAGGTCACCGAGAAGAGACTTGATACCCTATGAGCATATACAGGGGGAGGTAATCCCTCTGAGGAACAGTCATAGGGGAGGGGAATAAGGGGAAAATGGGAGGGAGGGGAGAATGGGAGGATACAAGGGATGGGATAACCATAGAGATGTAACAAGAATAAATTAATTTTTAAAAAAAAGGCCATCACACCTGGGCAGGGCAAATGGGATAGGTGTGGCCAAGGTTCCAGCGCAGGGAGAGACAGGGAGAATCTTGAAGAAGAGAGACCTGAGGAGGGGAGAGGAGAAGAAGGCTGTGCCACCATAGGTTAGATGGAGGAGAAGCAAATGGCCGGCCTGGATGGAGATTTGGCCCAGATGAAGAACATTAGCAAGTATTTGGGATTATGGATGGGAGGTAGCTTGATAGAAGTTACTAGAAGCAGATGGCATGGGATTCCATACCTGCCCCACTATGGGAAGTAGTTAAGAGGATTAATATCTGCCCTGCCCCAGGTTAACTGAGGCTGTTTTAAAATATAACAGGTGTCTGTGTCTTGATTGATTCCTAGTGGGTTAGAAAATACTACTCTAATAATAATTACAGGCCTAACAATAAACATTATTAGGTCATACTGGTAAATTAACTGGAACGAGGGGAAAAGGGACAGGGAGACGGGGAGAGGGACAGGATGATCTGTGAGAGTTAGTTCTCCGCTTCAACCTTGGGTCCTAGGATACAGTTCTGGTTGTTAGGCTCAAGAGCAAGTGTCTTTTTTTTTTTTTTTTTTTTTTTTTGAGACAGAGTTTCTCTGTGTAACAGCTCTGGCTGTCCTGGACCCCCTCTGTAGACCAGGTTGGCCTCGAACTCATGGAGATCCACCTGCCTCTGCCTCCCAAGCGCTGGGATTAAAGGAGTGCACCACCACACCCGGATAAGAGCAAGGGTCTTTACCCTCTAAGCCAGGGGTTCTCAACCTGTGAGTTGCACCCATTGAGGGGTCAGAGGAGCATCAAATGACCCTTTCACAGGGGTCACCTAAGACCATCAGAAAACACATGTATTTAATTTATGATATGTAACTGTAGCAAAATTACAGTTATGAAATAGCACCAAAAATAATTTTATGGTTGGAGGTCACCACAACACAAGGAACTGTATTAAAGGATCCCAGCACTAGAACGCTTGAGGACCTCTGCACTGAACCCTGTCGTCGTCAGCCCCTGGGCCTTTTAAGTATCATCAAAACACATAAATATGTACTCATGAGGGCTGGAGAGATGGCTCAGAGGTTAAGAGCACTGGCTGCTTCTCCTGAGGTTCTGAGTTCAACTCCCAACAACCACATGGTGGCTCACAACCATCTATAATGTGATCTGATGCCCTCTTCTGGCCTGCAGGTGTACATGCAGGCAGAGCACTGTATACATAATAAATAAATAAATAAATAAATCTTTTAAAAAATATTTACCCATGTATTTTAATTGGGCATACCAATGTATTGTGAAATAAAGAATGGCTTCATTGTAATAAAAATAAATTAAAAATTTAAGTGGCCACAGGTTTAGTAAGAAAATTAAAAACATAGATTCCTGTGTCAGGCATCTTGGACCTGAAAGAGCAGCAATTATAATGACACTCCCCGGAAAATCCATATTCTCTTCCATCTGACCCTGAGATGCAATGTGGTTGAGACTGTTGGACTTGCTGCTGCTGCTGCTACTGCTGCTGCTGTTAAGATCAAGGAAAATTTTATTCCAGTTTAAAAGGATAGCATCTCATGGCAGAGAATAGAAAAGAGAAGGGGAAACTATTTCATTTACCCGTGGAGGTCAGACACAGGAGACACAAACAGGCCAACTCAGACAAGGAGCTTCGAGAAAGCCCAAAGGGTCAGGGGAACTGTGCACATCAGAAACAGAAAAGGAAAAGTTCTGTTTTTCTGAGTAATTCAGGGAAGTGGGCAGACATATGAACCAGTGTGGCTGCACTCTGTAAGACACTGTGCCACAGAGAGGAAATTCTGAGAAGGGACAGTGCAGTTTATGAAAGAGAAAATCACTCTGCCTCTCGCATAGCTTAGGGGAGCACTGCCTCCCGGGGATGATGCCTAGCACAGTTTGACTGACCTGTCCAACTTGAATGTTAGGTCTCTACCCAGAAGCCTATTCTCCTGACCAAAGGAGTTAATGGGGGGGGGGGGGGCACACGTGCGCACGCATGCTCCACCTGCATGTACGCCTGCAGGCCAGAGGAAGACATTAGATCACATTATAGATGATTGTGAGCCACCATGTGGTTGCTGGGAATTGAACTCGGACCTCTGGAAGAGCAGTCAGTGCTCTTAACCTCTGAGCCATCTCTCCAGCTCAGGAGTTATTTTCTTAATGGGCCGTTATTACTATTACAGTGATTTATTCTCTGAAGAGGAAATGATAAGTCATTTAAAGCAGAACATTCTGCCCTCTGAAGAGGTAACCATAAAACCATTTAGGAACCAGATCAGGGGTAAGAGCCTTCAGACACTTCTGGCAACTTCGGCCTCCGGCAAGGACAAAGCTGCCAAAAGTCCCAAGGGTTTGTCTGGCTTTAAGCCGGGTTACAGGATTTCTGTCTTTGGTGTCAATAGTATTTGCCAAAATCTAAGTTCCTCTCTGGCCAGAAAAACAGAAGCAAAGGAGCCTGTGAGGTAACATGTAAGCCACACTCACAGGCCACCTCAGTCCAGGGACAGTCAGGGGAACTCACGACCAATGCTTCAAGATGGATCTTAGCATCTGCTCTTAGGTGCCCGGCATGAGGTGACAGAGACTGAGCTTCACCCTGTCACCCTTAGCAATCTAAGGAGCACCCTTAGGCTTTTAGGGATCTTGAGGGAATTCTAGGGAATTTGAGGCTTTGACATGGAAAAGACTTTGAGGATTAGCCTATATAACAAGGATATTTTATTTATTTATTTATTTTTAAGATTTATTTTTTTATTATGTATACAGTGCTCTGCCTGCATATACACCCACAGGACAGAAGAGGGCACTAGATCTCATTATCAATGGCTGTAAGCCACCATGTGGTTGCTGGGAATTGAACTCAGGAAGAGCAGCCAGGGCTCTTAACCTCTGAGCCATCTCTCCAGCCCACAAGGATATTTTAATAGCACTGAGCGTGAAGGTTAAGAGAATGAGCCACTGAGAAAATGAGGCACGGTCAGTGTAGGTATGGGCTTCCCAAGGGAAAGTAGCTTCCACAAATAAGACTTTGAAGATGTCATGGAAGCTCTTTCCTCTTTAGCTTATATCTTAAAGCAACTATACTCTTCTCTTTGGTATAGAATTTTGCCCTGTTAAGAAATAAGGACAGAAAAAAAAAAAAAAAAATAAGGACAGAAGAGTCAGGGCAGAGCAGGCAGGACTTGAAAGCAGATTTCTCAGAACCCATATTTAGTTCTGAAATAACATCTAAATCTTCATATTTATTTTAGTATCTCTTTTAACTTAGATGTAATTTGTAGAGCTCTTATTAATTTATAAATTCCCCATGTTATGTTTTTTATTTAGATGTTTTTAAATTTTAATTAAAGCAAGTTGCTTCTTTACGATTTTTTTCATTGCCCAGAACTTTTGGTTAGCACAGCATATATAGGTGCTGATTTATACGTAATAAACACTTCCCACTGAGGACAAGATAGAGCCTCGCTTTCTTTAGTTACAGTTTCTATCTTTTAACGTTGGAAGATGAATAAACACATTTTTCAAACATAGTAAAACAACTTGAATATCAAATATTGGTTTGGTTTTCTCCAAGTATGTCCCACTTTGGGTTAGATACTCGAGGGTTGTCTAGACAAAAAGACTGCTAGCAAACAAACAAATCAGAGGTCAAAATCTAAAATGCTTTCAGAGGCATGAAAGCAAACAAAACTCAAACTGGATGTCGGAAGCCAGAATGGTGGTATCTTACACCGAATGCTTTGAAAGTGAAAACAAAGATTGTAAGTGATGTGAGGAAGTCCATGGTATTTTGTTAACAGTGTGTTTTTACGGATATTTAGGTTCTGTTTCCTCAATTTCTCTGTCTTGTGATGAAACATCAATTAAGAGAGTATCAATAATGGTCCTAGTTAAGCTTGAGATACTAGAAGAGCGTCCCTCAAAGGGCATTGCCACCGCTGGTGGCCCAAGAACAGATGCACACGCCACTCAAACACCGACCTCAGTCAGACTTTGGCTTACTGGATGCAGCGCCCCAAGACTAACCGGGGGCAAGGGCCACAGTAGACTCGGGCGTCTGACTGTGATGCTGGTCTGTCCTTAAAGCAGGCTTTTTATAGGAAAGCCGTGGGCAGAAGGAGAGAGGAGGAGCAGGACTGCAGGTTCAGCGGGTTGGTTCCCAGTGAGGCAAGCAAGGCGGTGGCTGGCGTCTTCCGGAGTGTCGCCTAGTGCACAGATAACAAGCATGAGTAATGTCATCATTGTGTCACAGGAAGATGTGAGGCTAATCTGACCTTCTAGGATCATTCATTGCCAGCATTATTGGTCAAGCAAGCAGACCCTAAGAATCTGGACTTGTTCTCACCACATGGTCAAGATGGAGACCGAAGAGTAACTGCGAAAGGTTAAAGCAGATCTCAGGAGATCTTAACACCAGCTCTGCGAAATGTATACTGTTTTTCCAGTTGTACGAGGGATAGTTATATCATGGTGGGTACAGTTATGACCTAGTTAAATAGATAGTGCATTTGCAATTCTATGTGGGATAGTCATATCAGGTTTAGGCATTATTATAACACGGCTATTGTTTCCATTTGAAAATTAACCACTATATATGAAGTTATGATTGTTCATCAGGTTGACAAAGGGTGGACTCGTGGTGACTTTCCTTAAATGTCCACTTGACTACATCTAATCCTCATCTTTCAGTAAGGAAAATATGCCTTCGATCGTTCTGGAAAAAAACACCTTTAATCCAGATCTTTAATCCAGAGCTAATCTGGGACACAACTTCTTCTGGAAGCCTGTCTAAGAACATCAAAGAAGGGAGCTTTTCCTCTTTGCTTCCTTGGCCTCACCTTGATAGCAAGTCTGCTCCTTCCCTGACATCACAGCCCACTTCTCTGGGGACCCAGGACCTACTGAAGACAACTGAGACATCCAAGCTTGTGGGCTGAGCAAGTACTGGGGTCTTAGACCTTCTGCTCACAGGCATTCATTTTTGAATTAGCTGAACCACAGCCTATAAGTCATTCTAATAAATCCAAGATAGGTAGATGATAGATGATAGACAGACAGACAGACAGATAGATAGATAGATAGATAGATAGATAGATAGATAGATAAATGATAGATGATAAATGATAAATAGGTAATAGATGGTATAAGTAGATAGATTTAGGTACACACATACAAACATATGCATGTATGTATGTATGCATGTATGTAGGTACTATGTATTTAGATTCAGTCTATAAGTTCTGTTACTCTCTAAAAAGCCCAGTCCACAAAAATTTTCCAACACTGGCCCCTTCATACCAGGGCATGGTGGCACATGCCTTTAATCCCAGCACAAAGCTTCCTGGGTTTGCACTATGTCCCCACCGCCCTTATTGTTAAGTGGAAAACATCTTCGGTATGTGTTGAATGTGACATGGCCTGCACTGAGAAGTGGGGGAACCCTTGGGTGTGTGGCCTGGCTGGAAGGAGTGGAACCGTAGGTGACCTGGGAGATTGTTGATACACTCAAAGCAGATGCTTTGCGCTCTGCTGCCAACGCCACCAGCTGAGCCCAGCACCGGGCTGTGCCGCATCCTCTAAAAGCCTGGGCCAAAATAACCTCTGCCTCTCTTTAAGTTGACTCTTGGCATCGCTTTGAGAGGAGAAAGGACTCAAAAACTATGCTTGGTTTTGGTCAGCTGGGATTGGTCCATGGCTCCCTGACCTCACAAGGAGCCACTGTGAGTTAAACCACCTCATCAGGTTCTGGCCTTGATCTGGCCCTTACACTGCAGCTAAGCTGTGGGTTGGCTTCAGGGCACTTGGTCTCAAGACATTGGTCCTTGAGAGTCATTTATTTATTTAATTTTGTTTTTTCAAGACATGGTTTCTCTGTGTAGCCCTGGCTGTCCTGGACTCACTTTGTAGACCAGGCTGGCCTCGAACTCACAGTGATCCACCTGCCTCTGCCTCCTAAGTGCTGGGATTAAAGGTGTGAGCCACCACCGCCCGGCTGAGAGTTATTTTTTATTGTCTATCTTCAGAGCACTGACTGCTCCTCCAGAGGTCATGAGTTCAATTCCCAACAACCACATGGTGGCTCACAACCATCTATAATGTGATCTGATGCCCTTTTCTGGTCTGCAGATGTACATGCAGCAGAGCACTGTATACATAATAATAAATAAATATTTAGAACTGAACATCTGTGATCCCCACTGACCTGAACATTGTAAGTTTGCTTCCTGGTGGGTTGGTTGGGGCCTGCATTTGGCTTTACTGTTTGTTAGTTGATTTAGATTTAGTTTGTGATGGACTTCAGTTTATTTTTATTATCAATCATTTTTCTATTATCTATTCATTTATCTTGTACATTTCTTTACCTTAAGACACTGTGTGTGTGTGTGTGTGTGTGTGTGTTTGTGTGTGTGTGTGTGTGTGTGTATCCTGTAAAAAATAAGTAATTTGTCAGGCATGGTGGCACATGCCTTTAACCCCAGCACTTGAGTGGCAGAGGCAGGTGGATCACTGGGAGTTTGAGGCCAGTCTGGTCTACAAAGGTGACTCCAGGACAGCCAAGGCTGCACAGAGAAACCCTGTCTCAAAAAAAAAAAAATCCCAAAAATTAAAATTAAAAAAAGAATTAGGAATTTTATTCTACCATGAGCTTGCATCATACCCACTTACTTTGGTACTTCCCTCAGCCTTTACCTCTGGTTATCAATTGCCTATCGTGTTAAGAGTCTCCCCCTGTGACACTCAGGAGTCAAAGCCTGCTCTGGGGAATCTTGAGGACAGCTCATTTCCTCGAGGCAGCACGGTGTCACAGATGGGCTTCCATCATTCTGATGTCCATAAATATGAGTGTAAGAAAAAGGAACTGGACCTTGAGAGCTTGTTTGGAGGTTCTAGCAGGGAGCTCAGCTACGTGTATGCCCTTGACCGAAACATGTCCTTCTCTATTCAGGACGTTCTTCTTGTTTGGCTGGCATGAAGTTTCGTGAGGGACACACTCGGAGCAATGAGGAAGGGGACACCTGCCACGCAGCCACATTGGCCTAATCAACCCTAGCGATCAAAGGTGTGGCAGATATTGCAGCCAGACAGAGAGGCTGGTGTCAGGTTGTAAAGTGATTAAAGTAAAATAGAAAAGAAAAAAGGGAATTGAGTATCATGAGTGTAGAGGTCTGTAGTATTTAGTCATTAGAGAATCTGAGGGTCTGAGTAAAAAGTACCTTGAAGAAACAAGTCAATAATCAGGTCTCTAACCCAGGTCAGCCCAAAGCTGAATCTGTAGTTACAGATGCTCTTTTTTTTTTTTTAAATTTACTTAGCCAGGCGTGGTGGTGCACACCTTTAATCCCAGCACTGGGGATGCAGAGGCAGATGGATTGCTGTGAATTCCAGGCCAGCCTGGTCTACAAAAGCAAGTCCAGGACATCCAGAAACCCTGTCTCAAAAAGCCTAATAAAAAAAAACCAAAACCAAACCAAAACCAAAAACCAAAACAACAACAAAAACAACTTATACAGTATTTTGCCTGCACATGAGCCAGCAGGCCAGTAGAGGGCACTAAATCTCATTATAGATGGTTATAAGCCTGCATGTGGTTCCTGGGAATTGAACTCAGGACCTTTAAGAGGAACACGGACAGTGCTCTTAACCTCTGAGCCATCTCTCCAGCCCCTTAGTGAAGTTCAAATGTCCTGTCCTCCTCAAAGTTTGAAAGTGAGTTTCACATCATCTCATGTCTCTGAAGTCTTGGTCTCTATTAGGGAGTGCTGTTTTGGAGGCTGTGAAACCCCAGGACAGTGAAAGCCATAAATAAATAAATAAATAAATAAATAAATAAATAAATAAATAAATAAATAAATAAATCTTTAGAAGCAGTAAGACAGGCCACAGCCATGGACACGACTGCTTTAGACCCGTCTTCCTGAGCCCCCAGCCAGTCCTTCCCTGTCCTCTGAGAGCCTGAACAACAAATGTACCATTTGTTTACTGCTGCTTGGGGATTTGGCCATGGCATTACATAATGCTATGCTTAGAGACAGAAAGTGAAGAATTCTTTGTGGTTTGTCGTTTGTTTGTGAAGAGCTGTGATTGGTTCATTCTGTGTGACCTCACAGAAACCATTGTGAGGGGTTGCAGACTCTGCACACGTAAGGCGCTGGCTGGGGCTTGTCCTCACATCACAGACAGGCTGTAGTTTGGTTGGCAGCAAAGTCATTGGACTCAGATATTGGTTTCATGTCAACTTGGATATTATTAGCCTCTTAGAGACAGACACTGTAGATCGGCTTTGTTTCCTGGTTTGTTGGTTTTAATTTATGTCTCTTAATTGGTTCTTGTTTTAACTTGTGCTTTTACTTTAATTTCTTTTTTACTAGCCCTGTAGTTCTACTCTTAAGCATGACTATTTGACATGTTTAAATTTAATTTTATCTGGTTTTAAAAGGTTTATTAGTATGGACAAGCTGTAGAAAATAAGAAATTGCATCACCTTGCACACTTTCATCGCATCTGTCTGTACTATTTCCTCCTGCAAGCTTTGATGAACTTAAACTCACATCTATCCTGGTTACTATGATCCCCACTTGCTACGTTCCACCCAAACACCCTGAAAAATGACCAAATTCATGCCATGTGTATCATGAGGTACAACCGACTTCATCACAGCATCATAATATCGGGAGGGCTACCACCCTTTAGATGACCATCTATTTGAGTCTAAGATAAAGAAACCAACTACCACACTGTAGAGATGATGTCTGCAGTGGTCAGGTTTATTAGAGACCATTAGGGTCCTAATTAAAGGCCCTTGGTGTAAATGTTGCAGCTCTGAAGAGAAAGGCTTCCCGTTACAGAAGTGTTTAGCTCTCCTCCTCCGGCAGGGGAAGGTTTCCTGATGAGCATGTGACAGTTTGGTCCAGCAGGGGGAGGTTCCCCCAGCTAAAGCTCTGCCAAGAGGAAAGTGTTACAACTCTGCTCAGAGAGCTATCCTCACAATCAGGATCCACGCGTACCACAAAGTCACACCGCACAACAAACCTCACACACGGCATTTCTTGGGAGGGAAAAAAACCTAGCAAGGTAGTTGTCTCTGCTTGGGCAAGTAGCCGCTGGGAACCGAACAGAAAGCAGAATTTACATACAATTTCTTGTTGTGGTGGATGGGGGTGGGGGTGGGAGTTTTCCAGTGTGGCCTGGGATTGGAGGGATTATGTGGCCTGATTTTGACAATCAGGGATTGGTAGGTTTTCTTCCTGAGCACACCCTTTTATGGGTGTGTTGTTATTGTTTGTTGTTATGGTTTCCACATCAGGATAATACAGGTTTTTAAAATTAATTTATTCATATTACATCTCAATGGTTATCCTATCACTTGTATCCTACCATTCCAACCTCTCTCCCATTTTCCCCTTACTCCCCTCCCCTATGACTGTGACTGAGGGGGACTTCCTCCCCCTGTATATGCTCATAGGGTATCAAGTCTCTTCTTGGTATCCTGCTATCCTTCCTCTGAGCGCCACCAGCTCTCCCCATTCAGGAGACATGGTCAAATATGGGGCACCAGCATTCCTGTGAAAGTCAGACCCCACTCTCCACTCAACTGTGGAGAATGTCCTGTCCATTGGCTAGATCTGGGTAGGGGTTCGAAGTTTACTGCACATATTGTCCTTGGCTGGTGCCATGGTTTGAGCAGGACCCCTGAGCCCAGATCTGCCTGTCATAATGTTCTTCTTGTAGGTTTCTAGGACACTCTGGATCCTTCTATTTTGCCATTCTCCCATTTATTTTTTATTATGTATACAGTGCTCTGCCTGCATGTACACCTACAGGCCAGAAGAGGGCATCAGATCACATCATAGATGGCCATGAGCCACGACGTGGTTGCTGGGAATTGAACTCAGCACCTCTCAGTCATCTCTCCAGCCTGATAATACAGGTTCTATAGACAAATTTGGAGTGCTTCCTCCTAGCCTTTTTGGTGAAGCAGCTTGTCCCCATTACATTGCAAGGCCAGTGGGTAAGATGCATCATCCGATCTGTCGGCCCTGGGCTGTCCTTGGTGACAGAGATTGCATTACTCTTCTCATCTGATGCTGATGCTTTTCAATACCCAGGATTGATTATCACACCCAGGGTGCAGCAGCCGGATGGCAGGTGGTATGCATGCTTAATAACAGCTTATCAGCTTTGGTGTCTGTTCTATGATTCAAGAAATCTTTTTCTTTCAGAGTCACCCCCTCTAGAGTATGAGTTTGCACCCCCACCCCCACCCTGGGTTCCTAGGGGTCCCATTTGTCCTACTTCTGGTCTCACATTTCAATAATTTGTATCTCTGTGAAGGAAACAGGTCAAGGGTTGTCAGACTTGTTCATCCTTGCGAATCCCCAGATCTCTGTGTCTTTCGGTCTTTGTTTCAAGACCACATATTTCAACTCCTGTCCGTGCCCTTCCTGGCCAGCAGGAATAAGACTCAAGACAACTAGGTTCCTTTTCAAGGCAGTTTACTCAGGAATGAATTTACAGCAGTTTAGCAAAGCAGAGAATGGCCCCCTCCCTAGGCGGGGCAGAGGCTTATATCCTGGCAAGAGCCAATCAGGAGGCGCCACGTGTGAACTCCTCGTAGGTCAAAGAGACGGCGGAGCTAAACGCTCGAGCTTGTTAGCCATATAAGGACTTGTTTACCGGAGAGAGTGCTCACCGCCGGGAGGGTGACTAGCAGAAGCAGTGCCATCTTTAGGTGTGGCTACATCGCAGCTCTGGACAAACTCCTCCTTATGCTTTCTCATAACTGCTTTGGGGTTTTAGTTGGCTTATTTTTTACTTATTTATTTTTTTAATCTCTGACCCCCCAACATGCATAGTTAGGATGTTTGAGTTAGCTTGTGATCCTCATGATGTCGAAGTGGAGAGCCATAAACTTCTCTCCTAGACCCGGTTCTGTTTTGCTTTTTCGCTTCCAGCATCTGTGGTGATTCCCATCCCTGACCCAATACGGGCGGTGGACATGGAGGAAAGAATTTCTTCTATTCATGGATCTCTGTGATGCAGATCTACCAGCAGCATCCAAAGAAGCAGGTTCCAGGCTGTCCATCTCTACCATTGTGGATGCTATGTGTTGCTTAGAAACTGAAGAAACCCTGAAAATCATAGGAACAAGTCGGGGTAATGATGCCCTGGCAAAACCCGATGTGTTCACCAGGAGAAAAAGTGTTGGCCACATCCTTGGAGAAACAGGGCGTGTTCCGAAGACCCACTCTGTCAAGACTCCTGCAGGCCTTCCTACCGCCCCCCCTTCCAGCCTAAAGGGGACAGAGAGCGAACCAGCCTTGGCCGTGTTCGTGGCATCTGAGGACGACAAAGGGAAAGAGGTGGATGGAGAGAGAAGAAGCATCCCATCCTTGGGACCCAGCATCCCAAATTCATACAAGCTGCTGGAGAGCATCCCGTCCTCGGGACCCAGCATCCCAGATTCATACAAGCTGCTGGAGATCAGCTGGCCGTGGAATTTTGCCCAACAGAGCTCTGCTCGGGCCTGTAACAGCAACAAAAATTCTGAGGATGCAGAGAGTAGTATCTCACTTAGTGACACCTCAGAGGGTGACCTGTCCTGCCTGGAGGACACCACTTATGACTTGAACTCAGCCCCACAGGGTGACAGTGCGGCGGCTGAGCCTGAGGAGGTTGACAGCACCATCAGATTCACTTACACATCCCTCAATGCACTGTGGCTCCTGGAAGACACCAACGGCAAACAGATCCCGGGACCACAAGATGATGCTGAGGTCACCAAAAGCATCAGCGCATCTAGCGACATCAGTGAAACTGACCTGGCATGGATCAAGAGAACACATGCCACCCTATGCTCCGGGGACTCTGTCCAGAATAGGAACACTGAGCATGGAGGTCGAGAGGGCATATAACCAGTGAGGAGTCGCCCATTGTATCTATGAGGATCAGCCCCAGGAGGTGACCGTGGCCTCCAAGAAGCAGCAGAGAAGGGACTGGAAAGGGGTGAGGAGGCCGATTAGTCACCTGTTTTATGGTTTGTTCTGTTGCCTCCCCACTCCAAAGAAAGGAGACACAAGCTCCAGGTAAGGGACAACAAGGCATAGCAAACGGAGTCCCAAGACAGCCTAGTAGGCAAGGGCACACACCTTTCCTTCGGGATCTGATCTTTGTTTTTGCAAGGCCCTTTGCCGCTGACGTGCTGGCTGTACCCACGGATAGGACATGAGCCCTGAGGTGTCTGTGACCTAGATGGGCCTTTCCCACTGTGACCCTTTAATTGGATTCAGTGGAGTTTGAGCCTGAAGCAGACAGCAGTGGATGCAAGCAAGGGCAGTGCAGGGAGTGGGTGGGGGAAGTGGGAGGAATTCTGGCTGGGGGGAAACAGGGAGCAAGTTGTAGCTTGCAGGGGGAGGGCGGGGGGGGGAGAATCAGGTGGAAAACTATGTAGAGCAAGGTAGCTTTGGTGTTGAGTGCTGCCTACGTCAAAGTCACTAACAGATTCCTGTTTGTCTCCTTCCAAGGGCTGAAGACCATGCCCTGCTCTGTGGTTCTTAAGACACGGCGTCTCTGTTCGGCCTGGTGTGGCCTAGCAGCCACAGGAGGGAGCCAGGCCAGAATGTGATAAAGCTGTGTATCCCAAGACCTGTCTGTTACCTGCCCGACACAACACCTCTGGCACCCCGGGCACAAGCTCTCTACCCTCCTCTCCCTGCAGTGCCAACTACTAGCTCCCCATTCCCTGCTATGTTCATAGTTGTCCCGACACCACAGCTGGACAGAAAAGCCAGTCACTTGTTACGAAGAACTTCGTGTCCCCCACGATTTGGAGTCTTCATCAACTCGCCGCCTAATTTTGATCCCTATCAATGACCAGATAGAACGAACCATATGTACTTTGTAAGGCCGGCAGCAGGTACGGAGGCGCAGGAAGAGGGGCAGGGGAGAAGAGGAGGGAGGGGGTGTGTGGGCCGTGTCAAGAGAGAAGAAGAGCAGGAGACTGGGAAGGAAGGGGCATGGAGTGAGTAAAGCAGAGTCTGCCCATGGGGAAGTCCCGTCTTAGTCAGGCAGCGGAGAAGAATGGGACAAGCATGCTGCCTGGGGACAAGGGGACATGGACACACGGGAGCAGGAGAAAACTTCCCCTGCAGAGAAAGGAGAGTTGTGGTGCGCATATACGTACAGGTCCCCAGGCGAAGAGCGTACCTTTCTGAAGGGGTTGCAGCTCCTACCTCGCTGCACCAGCTGGATGCTGAGGCACAACTGTGGCTGCGGAGAAGGGAAGCCAAACCCTTCCCAGGATCCTCCTCCTCTTTCTGCTTTAACCAATGGTGGACTCATCTGGCAACATCTGTATCTTTTTCTTCAAAGCCTCCTTCCACCCGGCACCGGTACTGCCCTCCTCCCCGGTCTCAGGAGTCCAGGTACTGGTGTAATATTCCTTGTTTCAGTAAGTGATTCTTTGGTTTGAATTAACTAAAATGACTGGACTTTTTGGTCTTCTGTGAGAATGTAAGAAGGACTTGAGAGGGCTGTGGAACATCCCTGCCCCAACAAGGCTAGCATCCCTGGGACTGTTTTGTGTCCAGTGCCCACATCTGGGGTCAGGATAGGAAGGAATCATACACTGTCATGAAGTTACAAGGCGTCAGCCAGTGGTACCGTGTACATCCTTGCTAAGCGATGTATCTGTAGCGTCCTGGTGGGCACTGGGCAGGGTACAGAGCCGCTCTCTGGAGTCAGCAGGGGCTACTCCCTGCTGTTCACATAGAGAGGCCATGTTTGACTTCCTGCACCCACATTGGATGATCTTGATTACCCCACAATGTCAGAACAGCCTAGATCATGAGCCTATGTCTAAAAACACAAAAACAAGTAACAAATAACATGCACACCCCATGATTCTCACTGAGAGAACACAATAAACCACCACTGGTCTGACATATGTGACAAAGTCTGACCACAGTGGCAGTTTGTCAGCCATCCCATGCCATGGGCTCTGTGGCAACTAGCTCTAACAGGTGGGATTATTGAGTGTTAGCCCCCAGCCGTCAATGGAACACTCTTATCAATGTAAGCGTTAAGTCGTGGCCCAGTGAAGACACCATGGTGTTTAGAGAGTGGCCTGTCAATTATTAGCTCCTTAGGTTGGGAAAGTTTTGTAAGCAAGCCATGAATGGTTTTCACAGCTTTGCTCCTGAGGCCTTGAAAGTCATAAAAATGGCAAATCCTGCTTGACTCTTACATCATGACCTATGACTCTTACTTAGATCATGACCTATGATTCTTACATCACGACCTATGACTTTTAAATCATGACCTATGACTCTTTCATCATGACTTATGACCCTTACATCATGACCTATGACTCTTACATCATGTCCTATAACTCTTACATCATGACCTGTGACTCTTACATCATGTCCTATGACTCTTACATCATGACCTATGATCTTACATCATGACCTATGACTCTTACATCATGTCCTATGACTCCTACATCATGACCAATGATTTCTTGTCGTGGTGAAGCAGCACCTACTTCTCAGCCTGTGATGATCTCGGTCTCGCCCAGGAGCATCTGAGTGAAAGGCCCCTGCAGAGCTGTGGTTTGAACTTAATGTTTGTCTCATCAGATGAGCCTGCTGAGAAGCAAGCGTGTGGCGGGAGTCTGTGAAGAACAGCAGGGAAAACTCTTCTCAGCCGCCTCAGTGGGACCAACAGAGAGCAGCGGCGCTTGGCTCTGTGGGAGCCTGTCCCCATGGTGACCGGTACCGTGGACCCTCTGGGCTCATTTCTTGCTGCTTGTTGTCACATCAAGACTATGAAACTGGAGCAGGGTTACACTCTCTGTAGTTGAAACAAGATTTCTCAGGCCTGACATGCAAACTCCTTCATATTTATTAAATGCTCGCTTGATGGTTATCCTGCTCCATCTCTTCTCCTTGAAAGAAACCTACGCTATCCAATCCCAAGTGAGTAGAAATAGTGTGGCACATTCTCTGTCAGGATATCCTAGTCCTGTGTACTTGTCACCATGACGGGCACTTCCTGGAGCTATCTCACCCCAAATGACACCAGTAGCAGCTCTTTAGTCAGGGCATCTGTGCCTTACTGTTAGCTGTTTCTGAAGCCCACAGGCATTCAAGTCTGCAGCGCGGCCATGGGGACACCCAGTGCTTCACTGTCGGCGAGCCTGTGTCCAACCATGTTGCAGCACCAGAATCCAATTCCCTGCCACAGAACGATTTTTCTTGAGGTCCCAGGAAAGTTGGACTGTGGTCCAGGGCTCCAGGAGAGCCTGGCAACCCAGAGCTGTCAGTTTGAATCCTTTCTTTCTCCTCCTGGTCCCAGGCACTGATGTCTGTTCTCTTTCACGTTTACATAAATGCATCTACATCATTTCTTTTTGTTTTGTTTTGCTTTGATTCGATATGATTTCACTTTGCACTCTGTAGACCAGGCTGGCCTCAGACGCAGAGATCCGCCTGCCTCTGCTTCCTGAGTGCTCGGATTGAAGGCGTGCGCCGCCACTGCCAGGCCTCATTTCTTAGTATTTTACTAAGTGTGTGCTTCACTGACCTGGGAGGGCAAGCTCCTCAGATCCTCGGGCGATGCTCCTTCCCGGCTGCGTTAGCGCCAGTGCATGTGCGTGAGACACAAAGCAGGAGGATTGCGCTGAGCATCTCCTCCACCCTCCGTCAGCTCACAGACATTCTCCGAGCAGCTCCAAACTCTCTAGACAACTGACTGGGTTATAATGAGGCAGGAAGCACGGACTGAGAATTCAGAGCAGCGGCCTTGCCTATCACGGAACACAATCAGGAATGGAAATCTCCCTGGTCAGTGCATCAAGGTGAGCTCCCCTTCTGTGCTGTTAGGCAACTTGAACGGATGCAAAGGGCTTTTCTGCAGTGGCATAGCCTGCTCTGTGTCAGGGTCAACTCCGTGTGTTAACAGACACTGGGGGCTACAGTAGCAGAATTATACCACCAGGCAACTGCTACCTTCTGCCAATGATGCATAAATCAATAATTACTGATTTTTATAACCAAACCAACTGCACTGAAAGATACTCATGTTGTCAGTTGGCACAGGAGCCTCCGTGTCGACTTCCTGACTGCATTAATGTGAATAGCATAGGAAGGAGCTCAAAGGCCTTCTGTGCTTACGGTCAGAAGGTCATACGGCGCTGGTTGGTGGGAACACAACAGGCATTTACTGGGAGGGCAAATGAAAAGGAGACACCAAGGGATATAAAGCTGCCAACCAGGGAGGAAATATTTACAGGTCAGTAAAGCAGCCAGAGGCCAGAGAAGGTGACTCACTCCCGACATGCCTGCTCCAGCTGCCCAGCAGTCAGCACAGGCCTGCTTCAGGAAACTGGGAGACACAGGAAAACAGAGCAACTGGGGGAAACGAAGTTCGAGAGAACCTTGTCTGCACACTGCTTGGTAGGTAAGCGTGCGGCCCTGGCTTCCACCTCCCTCCTTTAACAGACAGGTATGAGGCCATGTGCCTGGAGCGCCACCACTGGCCAGATGGAGAGCTACTGATTCCTCGGGCGTCAGTGTCAGTTCAGCCAGCCTCGCAGAATCATGGGGACCTGATACAAATGGGTGACCTTGACTCAAACACGATGAATTTGTCTGAGGAACAAACACTGAGGTATGTTCATGTGGCTTCCACATGCACATACACCAAATGAGTCTATGTGCACACAAACAAATACACACATACACACATACACACACACACACACACACACCCCTGAATCATTTGAACTTGTATGGAGTAATTAGGTGTCACTCAAGGCCTTGTCCATTCTGAAGGTGAATGAATGCCATATACAATATATAAGGGTGACCTCAAACTTCCGGTCCTCCTGTCTCCACCTCGCAAGTGCTTAGATTACAGGTTGACCTTCCTCTCCCACATGTACAGTATACAGATCTAACGGGTGTTGTAATGTGCCAGGGCAACACTCTATGACTGAGGGACAGACACCCTGAGCCCATTTTACATATGTTATGTAGAGAGACCTGGTGTCAGGTAACGGTGGAAGGGATTTCCCCTGGGCTTGGAGCATCACTGTGGATGCTCTTGACCTAAGGTGTGCAGCTTGGGAGCAGACAGACACACAGAGACTAGGAGTCAGAACCTGGAGAAATGGGCATCACAGTGTAAGAACCATCAGAGTGCACCATGGTCACTCGCAATCCCTTAAGCTCAGAAAGGCAAGTAGAGTCCTCCCAGAGCCTCAGAAGAGACCATTTCTGGTAAGAATGAGAAGGCTAGGGGCTGTGCTTTCCCAACCTGGCTAATCCGCTAGCATTTCGGTGAAACACCGACCAAACAGGCAGGAAATTCCTTAGTGCTCATCTGGAGTAGTCTGTACACAGGCCAAAGTCACACTGACACAGATGGACAGGCATCACTTGACCTCTGCCCTTGGGAGATAGACATGAACTTCTGAGGAATAGCCTGCTCATGAGAGTGACAGATGAGCAGTCACGATGCACACTGACATTAAGAAACTGGAACTAACTAGGGACGTGGGTTGGGGAGATGACTCTGTTCCCAATATTCTTCTCAGCAATCAGTGAGGACCTGCCTTCTTGCCCCAGCACCCACATACACTGTGTTTGAAGGATGCATTGCATCGCTTGTCCAAGTAACTTCTTTGATTACTCTGTCCCATGTTTATTTCCGTCACTACCTTACCGTCTTTCCAGTGAAGCAGGGGCACTCCGGTGGCAAGACTTTTCACTTTACTTCCCAAGAGCGCTCTTAAAGTGACGGATCATCACCTTTTCTCTCGTGTTCAGGTCCCTGTTTGGGCACCATTTATGTCCTGTCCCGAGGAACATATCAAACCGTGGTTCTACCTGAAAGAGAGGATGTGAACAGAGAGAGAGAGGACAGAGACAGGTGGAGGTCAGGCAGAGACAAATGTCTAATCAAGGCCCCCTTTACTCTGAGGGAGGGCAGTATATATACAAGTCACAGCAGGTCTCTTGTTCCCGGTCCCCTCCCCTAGTTCCTCAGGCAGGCTAAAAAGAAGTCATTCCTGGCAAAGCTCGCCTTTGTCTCTCAGTGGGAGGTAATCCAAGCATCCAGGTGCAGCAAAGCTCCCATTCTCCCAGCAGGTTCTGGCGACTCAAAGGTTAGCGGAAAGTTGCCTTTGCACTCACTGAGGTCCCACAGTTCAGATAGATGGCTCCCAACACACCTGTTGCTTTGTGCTTGCTGTGGTTTTCCTGCATTTGAAGGTCATGTGGGCCCATGTGAAAGTGTGGAGTGTTCCATCTGTAACTGGTAATTGCTGCTATCAAAATATGTAGAGAAAACAAAGCTGGGAGCCAAGAGACCCTACTGTCTGCTACCAGGTCTTGGGCCAACATGCAGGCCCAAGAGCTCAAAGAGTTTGTAGGAAGAATTCATCTTTCTGGCACTTCTTGTGATTCAGATCCCTCCCAGTCACCTGGAAGTGGTAATAGAAACCTAGGACAGGTTCTCATGCTGTCAGCATTCCAGCCACCAAGATACCCCAGATAACAACAAATCAGAAGGAACGGCTAAGACGGGCGTGCTTACTCCCCACACCTCGGAGGTTCTTCCAGACACTTCTGAGGGGAGCCAAGGAGATAAGGACCAGTGTGAGGTAGGTGAATTGAGCCACAGCTCAGCCTGTGCCTCTCAAGGAACAGCCAGCTGCCTTCTTGTCATGGGAAAATGATACTGTGCTTATTCATACGGAACCCCTCCTAATGAGAGGGAATGAAGCAATTCAGTCTTCATTATGCCTGACTCCACTGTATTTCATGATCAAAATGTTGAGAAATTAATGTAAGAAAGAAAGACACTGTTCAGCCTCTGTCTCACCAGTGATTTGGACTACGCTATGCTAATTACAGCTAATTACATAAGGACCACACCTCAGAAGGTAGGTAGTGCAAAATGAGCTTGAATCCATGCTCTGTTTTTTGTTTGTTTGACTTTGGGTCTCTATTTTCTCTTCTGTGTATTTCCCATGCCTTTTAATGCTGTGCAACAAGAGACTATATTAACAGTGCCAAATACAAGTCCACAGCACACATTATCTGATTTTTAAAAATTATTTGTTTGCTTGCTGGCTGGCTTCTTTTTTTTCAAAACAGGGTCTCACTGTAGTCTGGTGTCCTCGAACTCACTCTGTAGAGCAGGCTGGCATGCTGCCTCTGCCTCCCAAATGCTAGAATTAAAGGTGTGCGCCACTACACTGGCTAACGGCTGTTATTAGACCACAACCTTGAGCTACTCTGTATCTCTATTTAATTGTGTGTGTGTGTGTGTGTGTACTGACACATGTCTATGAGTGTGATGTGAGAAGTGGGGGAGCACATGCATCCCATGTTGTGCGTGTGAAGGTCAGAGAACAACACTGGTTTAGGGTATCACCCCTCACGCTGTCTAAGACAGGGTCTCTGGCTTACTACTGTGAACACCAACCTGAGTGGGGTGCAGGACTCACAGATGTGCTCTGTCCATCCTCTCTGTGGCTCCCAGGGATCCCTGAGCTCAGGTTCTCAGGCTCGCACATGTCACCCACTGAATCACCCCAACAGCTCCTACTTTGTTTTTTAGTGAAGTAAAATACAATTTATTGTCGTTGGCAGCCCTTGAATTGTTATTTCTCCTTATGAATTTTATTTCCTTTGAGATAGGTTTTGTTCCTGTCCTCAGAGCCAAAAAATATATAACCAACAATTATTATGCCATTGAAGATACATTATAGACATTAGTAACACATTATTTAAAGTTATTTATATGTAAGATATTTTGAGTACTTACATACAAATATATACATATACATATGTGTGTATACATATACTCAAAGTATCCTACATGTTTATTTTTTCAAATTAATTTACAAAGTAACAGTTTCATATGTTTTCTTACATACTTCATTTTGGCTAGATTTCCCCCTCCCTCATTTTGTTTTGTGGGATTTCATTATGTGGGTTAGACAAGCCTTGAACTCATGGACTAGTCTGTGGACTCTGAGCACAACCTTATAGACCAGCCAGGCAAGATATGCCATTGGCACAAAAGTGCCACGTCTGTTATGAGCTAACCATGCTCTCTGGATTTGATGCCCACTTTGCAGGCAAGAACTGGTGTTTGGCATTGCAAACCTATCAAAAAACTATGTGCCCTAGTGGGGAAGCCATTACTGTTGCTTTGCTAAATGGATATGATGTGCACATGAAATTGCCTTCTAAATAATTAGTTTATGTCCATAGATTTTTATTGATCTCTGCTTTAATCAGAAGCTGCTTTTTCAGTGGCCAGCAGTAATTGCAGAGACTCAACTGGTCAGAGTAATGAGAATAAAGGGCTGTCAGATGCTCAGCTCTAAATAAGACATCGGCATTATGCTCTCCACGGCTAGGGAACATCATAGAAGAGGGGACAGAAAGAATGCTGAAGCCAGAGAAAAAGGTCGTGAAGCCCCACCCACACCTGAGGATTGACAGTTAATGATTGCTGGGACAGGGAAAGACATTTCAACGGGAAAATGCTCATGCCCCTGAAAACAACCCTAGTTAAACCTATTGGGTTACAAAACAGAAATGTCAGGAAGGTAGAGAGGAAAGGCATCGGCAGGACTGGGAGGCAGAGAGCAGAAGAATGGGAGGGGTGAGGAAAATACACTATATGCGCATGTACGGAAAATACAAAAACCCATAATTAGCCTAGTTAGTATATGCTAATAAAAACATTAAAATGAAAACATGGGGCTGGAGAGATGGCTCAGAGGCTAAGATCACTGACTACCCTTCCAGACACCCTGGGATTCAATCATCAGTGCCCACACAGCCGTTTCTTAGCCTCTGTAATCCCAGTGTCAGGGCATCTAACACCCTCTTCAGGCCTCCAAGGCCACTGAATATACATGGTGGGCAGGTACACATCCAGGCAAAACACTAAGACATTTTTAAAAAAGGAAAATATGTTTTAAAAAAATCTTAGCATATTTATGTTCATGCAGCGTTTGCTCTTTGGTACAGAGTCCCACAGGGACAGCGACCCACTCACAAGTTTAGAGTTTAAATCTGACCAGTTTAAACCAACGATGACAAAATTCATTCCCTTTTCTGGAACTGGGCAAGTCATGACCATGTAATACGCCCCATGCAATATTTGGGCTAGGTAAGCTAAAACACACTTGTTGTTCACGTGCGGTTCATGGGAACAACGTACACGGTGTCACTCAAGGAGAGTGTAGACAGGAAATGCAAGGTCAGCCTCAGCCACGCAGTGTGCTTGAGGCCAGCCTTGTCTCAAACAAAAAATGAAAAAAAAACCCAAAAAACAAAAAAACCAAAACCCAAATCTAATAAGGGGCATCTCTTATTTACTTCATGAATCTGACCCCACACACTATTAGATATGCACACATAGAGCTGAAAATATAACTTGAAACAAAACAGTAGATGTTTAGTGGAACAACTGATCTTGCATTGCAATACAGTGGGAAAAGTAAAATTACTGAAAATATAAAAATTATTAATTTGAGCCTAGAATGGTGACACGTGTGTGAAATCCTAGCACTCGGGAAACCAAATCCAAGGTCAGCCCAGGCTACCTAGTGTATATGAAGCCAATGTGGCCGATGGACTGAGACACTGTCTCAAAAATAGGAATTAAGCAGACAGAGACAGAGCTGGAGTGATGGCTTAGCACCTAAGGGCACCGGCTGCTTTTCCAAATGACCTGGCTCGGCATCTAAGAGCACAGGCTGCTTTTCCAGGGGACCTGGTTCCAATTCCTAGCCCCCACATGGTACATCACAACTGTCTATACCTCCAGTTTCAGGGAATTCGCCACCCTTTTGGCCGCTGTGGGTACTGCACAGTGTACCTGTGCATGCAGGCAAGACACCCATAAATGTAAAGTAAAAATAAAAAATCTTAAAAATAATCTTAAAAAAGTAAACAGATCCCCCCCAAAAGATAAAGAGCGGTGTGTGGCTATAGCTCAGTTTTTAGGATGCATATGGCTATGGGAGGGCGTGGGATTGCGGTGTCTGATGGGTCTGGGTTGTTGATCCTGTCCAGGGTGCGCAGGAGGCATCAGCTTAGGGCTTGAGACTGTGAAAGTTTTGTAGGGAAAGTGGAGTTAAGTTTGCAAGAATCACTGTGACCCTGGGTCACCAAGTTGGGAGATGAGATTTTTGGACTGTGTGTATGTGTGTGTGTATAGATTAGTATCAAAGAACTTGTTTTAAAAAATCACAAGCAAATTTAAAGGAGATGATGGCAGCTGTTTTGTTTTGAGGATCTTAACTTGCTTCTATTCACAGTTCTAGACTCAAGCAACAGGTGAGCCCTCACTCTATGAAGCAGAGTGAATGTCTCC
>OU015749.1:2866031-2887610 GCA_907169655.1 Acomys percivali | reverse complement strand
GAAGCAGAGTGAATGTCTCCAGAAACTGAGATTTGGAAATAGACAAGAACCAAGTAAAGCAGTTGGCCGCCGTAGTGTCTGGTCCAGACATTTCTGCTCTGTCATCTTGCTTTTAAATTTACTTCCAATGTTATTTTTTCTATTTAAACTAATTATTATATTTGAGTTTAAAAAGCATTCCCTGATCGCTGTTAACCAGCCTTTTGGTTTTGTTGTTTTGGTTTTAAAGACAACTTTAAATACTCTTCTTGGACAGTTCAGCAGTGATGCTCACAGCTGTGTTTTGGTACATTGTGGGTTCTTCACTGTTTTCTCTTCCACCCTTTTAACCCCCTAACACTAGATACAAGAAGAAAGGATGGAGGGAAAAGGAAAGAGATCCCAGAATGAAGTCAGGAAAGGGGCCAATGCTACCGTTAAGCTGCGTCCTGCTCATTAGGAGGGTTGAGTTCCTTGGGGCAAGTTTGATCTTTGCTATAAAGATAACTGATTTCTTCATGTTGTTTCTTCTTTGCACATGGCTACTTAACAAACCATGACCAACACCACCCAGCCACCCACCAAGAACCCATCAACAGCCAACCAACAACCTTCCTTGCTTCTCAGGGCTCTACCATTTATATACCCTCTCAAAAGTCCCCAGAACCCCCAGCTTCACACAATTGCAGAAACTACCTGCAGCTGGACAATTCACACCCTCCCAGAGCACGAGGGAAATCATAGTCACAGCTGCTGCGGTCAGTCCAGAGCGGCCCCAAATTGCCACACCTGCGATTAAAATAAAAACACATTCCCATAATATTTCTGTTTTGCAAAGAAACCTAAACTCAAAAATTATCACTGCAGAGCTCATTTAATCCGCAGCGATTTCCCAAAAAGATCGACTACACTGGAGTATTTAAATACACGGATTCCAGGAATAAAGCCACACACCTGTCATTATTATTCATTTTATGCAGATGCATGAGGCAGGGATGTGGACTGTTTTGTCACACAGCCAAGTTTGAAAAGGTCTTCAAACAGAGCACCCACTTGTGTAACCACATATATAGGACAGCTGCTGGTGAGGCAACCCATCTCCATCTACGTCCAGGGTTCAGAGGCTGCACAGGACGCGTCTTCAGAGGAGGCGAGAGCCTGTGGAGGTCTCGGAGACCTCAGAGGAGGTCTCTGCCTGTGCCGAACTTTGCAGCTGGTACTTCAGAGCTTTGTTATCAGTGCTGTATGTACATCCCTAACCCAAGCGCTCTTGTCGCCTCGCCTCCATAGCATCATAACCTAAGGAGTTAAGTTGCACTGGAGCCTGGTGGAATGCTTGTTTATTTTTGCAGTACTGGGGATTGGTCCCAGGGCCTTGCTCTACCACTGAACAATATCCCCAGCCTTGGTACTCTCCACTTCTCCAGTTTTGAAAAAATTATTTCTCCTACGTAGTCCCTGACTCTTCTGGTAATAAGGCAAGTATCATATGGAAGGTAATTAATTGAAAGAAGACACAGACATGGCGCACCAATTTGTTATCAAATACCAAATGGTCAGCCCGGATACATGCACATGGCTAACATTAAATGAACAGATTATATTTAGGAACATAATGTATATACATATACATATCTTCACGTAATAACGATGTAACAGAAGAGGCTATGACTGAAAGAAAGCAAAGAAGGATATATGGGAGGGTGGGGAGTCAGGAAAGGGAAGGAAAAATGTTATAAGTTTATTGTAATATTTTAAAATGGTTAAAAAGGAAATATGTAACTTATTTTTTATTTTACAGGAGCCCACAGAGACTTTGAATATTTAAAGAGACAGTAGTTTTGGAGACTTTGATATTTAAAAGAAAATTTAGAGCTTGAGAGGTACTTTGACTTTTTTTAGAGAGTCAACTTTTAAAGTGCTTAAATTTTTTAAATGTTTTAAAATCTGTAACGTACTTTATAGTGTGGTATTTATTTTAATGTGACACCTTGGGGACAAAGGATAAAGAAAAGGTTGTAGGTCAACAGTGATGTGTGTGTCAAGTTGACAAGGAGCCAATTGTTCTGGTTGGTTTGTTTTGTCTACGTGACGCAAACTGGATTCATTTTTTTTTTTTTTTTTTAGAATCTTTTTAGAACTTTTTGATTCTTTGTGAATTTCACACCATGCACCCCAGTCTCACTCATTTCCACATTCCCTGGTACCCTCCACCCTTGCAAATCCACCCCACAGAGAAAAAAACCTCTCATAAAAGCTGTGTGTCCTACAATATACTCTTTTGTCCACACTTCTTTGCTTACAAATGTTCATTGCAACGACTCATTGGTCTGGTACGAGGCCTCTGGCGTCTTCTACTTATCAATACTAGATCCTCACTGGGACTCCTCTTGGATATCCTGTTGTTGCCCTGAGTCATGGAGACCCTGTAGGTTTGGATCTGTAGGGGACTGGCCCCTTCATGCTCGCCAGCAGTTCATTAATAGGGCAGATGCTGGGGTGGGCCCTGGATCTAGGACTGAGTGGTACCTGAGCTGGTCAGCCTGCCCGCTCTCCCACTCTCAAGACCTTGGGGAAGCTCACCTGCAACCCCCCCCCCCCAAATCCCTATCCCACACCCCTCAGCCAGGGCCAACTCTGTCCTGTTGCTCAGGCAAGGCTCAGGGTCCCCTCTCCTGAGTGTTGCAGCTGGTGAACAGGGCCGGTTCTCCCACTCTCATGCCCCCAGGGCCAGCTCTCCTAAGATGCCCAGATGAGGGGTGGGGCCAGTTCTGCACAGCCCTCAGCTATTAACATGTCCCTGGGTGGTAGCGAGACCAAGGATGTCCCCCTGGCCTTTGATGGTAACAGACCCTTGCTGCTGTGGGCCTACAGATCTAGATGTGGTGACATCACCAGCTACTCACATCAGGCTGGTCTCCAGTTCTGCCTCTTCTTTGCAGCCCACTTCCTTCTGTTTATCTTTCTTTCCCATTTCTCCATCAATTACTTGCTTCTGTTGGTGGTACCCAGGGTCTCTAAGTGTCTAGGATCATCTCAGAAGTGCAGTCAGGAGTGCTATGCCTGCTTGCGCATTATGGCTCTGGGCAGGGGTCATCTGAAGCATGGTCCGCCACCCCCCCCCCCAAAGTCTGCTCAGTGCCAGATTGGTGGCCATCTCAGGCTAGCTCCCTGTCCAGGCCCCATGGTGCTGGTCTGATGGTCGCCTCAGGCTCTCGCTCACCCAGGGCCTGTGGTCCCAGACAGGGCTCCTCTAGCCTCCTGCAGGGAGAAATCACATGCTGAATTGGCAAAAGCAAGCAAATGAGCTTCCCGGAGGCAGCCCACTCGTTCTCGCATGGCTGACCAATGGGTGCATCACTGGTGTAGGCAAAGGATTTGCCTTAGAACTGTTTGTTGTTGCTATACTGCCTGTCTCATATGTCTGGCATGCACAGACCCTCACTACCTATAGGATAAAATATTCCTCCATAGGTTCTACAGATGATTTTATAATTCCTAATTGATTCAAGTAACTTTAAGCCCTCCTGCAATACAGCAGAAACTGTCAGGAGCTCTATGAACCCCCACATGAATTACGCCAAGAAGGAAAACAAGGTTGAAACAAATTAGTCATCTAGGAAATACATTCATTCTAGGTTTAGTCCAAGGTGTAAAACATGATAAAGACGACCCTATGACTATAGAACAAAAACCAAATGGTTATCTCTACAAGACAAGACACCTTAGAAAAATGTTGACATAAAAAACTCCTGCCTCGAGCAGATAGATAGAAACCACTGCTTACGCTTATGATCTAGTTAGATAGTAGGATCAATAGTCCTATCGTAACTCCCTTTGTATGTAAAAATTGGACCTATTTTTGAATTAGGTAATTTTTTTCCATACATAGAAAACCTTTGTATTATATTGTATAAAAGCGCAACACAGAATTAAACAGCTGTTGAAGCCATCTGCTTCACCCCAAAATATGTCTGTCTACCTGTTTATGTCTAATTGCCTGTATGTATTGTTGTATGTATGTGTGTGTGTGTGTGTGTGTGTGTGTATATATATATATATATATATTTTAATGAATATGTGGTGAATGGTATCTTTGGGAGCTAGCTGCCTTGTTTTGTCTATTGATTGTACGAGTGCATGTGTGAGTGAGGTTCGTAAAAATCTGCTTTCTTTGTCTGCCAAGTCCACCAGTCAGGAACTTTAAGAGTTAAAGTGTAAAAAGCAAGGCTACCAGCCAAAAAGATGAAGAGTTAATTATATAAACACCAGCCAATGGAACGACTCCCCTCGGTTCACCCTGTCTCCAGCTTGCTCCCAGTT
The DNA here is from genome assembly GCA_907169655.1 of Acomys percivali. Taxonomy (NCBI): domain Eukaryota; kingdom Metazoa; phylum Chordata; class Mammalia; order Rodentia; family Muridae; genus Acomys; species Acomys percivali. Next base: position 2,883,308 of record OU015749.1, on the reverse strand, counting down.
CCTAGGAGCCCACCCCGGCCTGCCTCCTGCCAGACTGGTGGTCGCCTCAGGCTCACTTTTTCCAGGGAATGTTAGATTACTAATCATTCAGATGCCCAGAGGCCAGAACACTGAGCATAGACACGGCCTCTCTCCTCTCTGCCACCCACTGACGCACTCGTGACACAGCAGCTCCTTTTAAGAGTCAAAGAAAATGCCTCCATATGATTGGCTAATAGGCAAGTCTGTCTGACATTTTCTTGATCACTGACTGATGTAGGAGGATTCAGCCCACTGTGACAGTGCTAACCCAGGATGGGTGATCCTGGGTTGTATAAGGAAAGCAGGCTGAGTGAAGCATGAGGAGAAAGCTGGTAAGCAGCGCTCCTCCATGACCTCTTTCTCAGTGCCTGTCTTCAGGTTCCTGCCTGTATTTCCTGCTCTGACTTTCCTCACTGATAAGAGTACTGTAGGCTGAAATATCTATTTCCACAACCGCCAGCTTCATTTCAGGAGACCGTTCTTTCCACACAGGGATTTAAACACCATTGAGGAATAAAACTCAGACTTGTGAGCATGCTTTACGTGGCCAGTGGGCCTCGCTGTCTTGAGAATTAAAACCACCATCCTTATCCACATAACCACTGCACTTCAATTTCCGTGCAGCTTCTGTCGCTGATACGGGAGGGGCTCACCCGCCTCGGTTCTCCTCTGCTCTTTGTTTATGGGGAAGAGTCCATGTGTGTTCACAGGCATGTTCCAGGCAAGCCAAGCTCACCTTGATGAACTCCAGATGAAACGCCTGGAGGAGAAGTGCGTTGTCATTGACAAGGAGGATCAGATCATCGGAGCTGAAAGCAAGAAAAACTGCCACCTGATGGGAAACATTGAGAAGGGTAAGCCGGAAGTGGGAGGGCACGTGTGTTCACACGGCCGGGCCCCACGGGAGGGCACGTGCGTGCAGGCTGGCGCCACGGGAGGGCACGTGCATGCAGGCTGGGCGCCATCAGCCACTCTCTGAGCCAGGCAGTGTGGGAAGGAGGTTGTCAGCTGTGCTGCTGCTCTTGGTGCCACCTTGAGCTGAGTGAGAAGGGGATGAGGATGCAGAGATTCCACGCTGAACTCAGTGTGACCCTGCCTCATGCCCACTCGCCTCGCAGGCCTGTTACACCGAGGCTTCAGTGTTGTCCTCTTCAACACGAAAAACCAGCTCTTGGTCCAGCAGAGAGCAGATACCAAGTACACTTTTCCCGGTAAGCCAACCAGCTCTGTCTCCAACCGAAGTTCCAAGGACAATAAATTACAAGCATTCTGCAACTGGGATCGAGTTGGGGAATTTCATAGTCAAATATTTATCTGGTAGGAGAACTGACACTGCTAAGTCAGAGCTGAACCTACTTTAGACTCTAACTATGGCCGGGAAGGAAACCGGCCCCGTGTGGTAAAAGGGCAGCATGGTGTTGTACCTTCTCCCCAGGGCATTTTACAGCTTCCTGTTCTAGTCACCCTTTGTGCAGGCCTGATGCGCTGAAGAGAAAGATGCTGTGGGGGTGAGGAGGGCAGCGCTGAGATGTGCATTCCCCAGGACCAGGTACCCACTCACTCCAACATGGGGCTCCACAAAATGTTGCCTGTGCTCAGGGATCTGTTTAGTAGTTACCATGTCACATGATGGTGCTGCCAGTGTCATCCGTCAAAAGGCTAATTTAGGAAGTGGCTGCTGGGCTAACATGGCTTCTGCTGTGTATAGAAACCAGCTTTCCTGTTGGAAGTGCCCAAGCCTGGTCCACAGGACAGGCTGTGAAACAAGTCACTGTCCTGGAGCTCCAGTCTTTGTTTTTCTCTTCCATTTTTTAATTTCATTTTTTTCTTTGGTATTTTCAAAACAGGGTTTCTTTTTTTTTTTTAAACAGGGTTTCTTTATGTAGCCCTGGCTCTCCTGGAACTCACTTTGTAGACCAGGTTGACCTCGAACTCAGCATCTCCCTTTGGAGTGCTGGGGCTAAAGGCGTGTGCCACCACTACCCAGACTGAGTGTTTTTTAATTTCCATTCTCAAAAGAAAATTTTCACATGCCTGTATGTCCTAATGCGCAGAGCTGTGTTCAGCCTCATGTCCTGTGTACGCGTGGTCTTCCTTGTGAATGGAAAAATGGAAGCCTCGTGGCCAGGAATTGTGCCCTCTTCACTGTGAGCTACCAAAGGTCAAACTAAAGCTTAAGTGCTTGGGGGCACTCTGTGAAAAGGAATGAACTTTCTAAATTCTGTTTATCTATCACTGAATTAATATCACTGCATCAACTTTGACACAGATTTCGATAAGGACATAATCTTCATGACTCGAAAATACCACAAGTGCCAGTCAGATGCCATCTGGGGAGACCATGAGATTGGCTATCTTCTGTTGGTGAGGAAAGATGTCATGCTGAACCCGGACGCCAGGGAAGTGAGAGGCTACTGCTACATGAGCCAGGACCACGTGCAGGAGCTCCTGGACAGGGGCGCCCGTGGGGAAGAGAAGATCACCCCGTGGTTCAGAACCATCGCAGAAGGCTTCCTGATCCCTTGGTGGCCTTATTTAGAGGATGTGTCTTTGTTTGTGGAGCCTGACAAAATATACGGCCTCTGAGGGATATGGAAAAGTAATGTTCAAAGCAGGGATTGGGGTCAAGAGATGGTTTAGTAGTTAAGTCCAGGGTTCAATCCCTAGCACTCACATGGGGGCTCACATCTATTTGTAACTCCAGTTCCAGGGGAGCTTACATTCTCTCCTGACCTCTACATGTACCTGGCATGCCATGTTAGGCAAGCACTCTACCAAATGTCTGACAGAAGCACCCCGAGGGAAGGACTCACTTTGACTTCCATGTTCACCCCCTTCTTGGCCACTGTTTGCTCTGGCCATCTTGGTGGGTACACAGCAGTGTTCTCACACTGTTTGCATTTTTATTTCCTTAATGATTAGATGACACCGAAAATCTTTTTATGTGGAGAAATACACATTCAAGCACATGCCAATATGAGTTGGTCACTGTTGAATTTTACAAACTATGTATCACTCATATTTCTGTTACACGCCGTTTGCCAAGCTTTTCCCCCATTCTGCAGACTTCGATGCAGCCCTGTTTATCTACTTTCACCTTTGTTGTCTATACCTTTGGTGTCATATCCAAGAAATTGTCAAATCCAATGTTATGGTGTTTTTACCATTTTCTTTAAATCACTATCGTTTGGGAGTCTTATATGTACTTAGGCTTTTTAAAAGTGTACGCTGCTAATATGTTTCTAATGTGGTATAAGACAGAATCTGACTTTTACCTATATATATAAACATTCCCCAAAGAGGCTGTTGGAGAAATTGTCCTTTCCCCACTGTTAGTTCTGGTATTGTTTAGGGCAATTATTTCTGCATAGTCTACCTTGCTCCGTCAATCACAATGTCATTACTATTACTTTGTAGTATGCTTACAACCAGAATGAGTCCTCTAACATTTTTCTTATTTAGACTATTAAGAATCTCTCTAGAGGGGTTGCTGTTGAGTCTCCACTATATCCCAGGCTCCCCTGCTAGTAACCAGCATTGCTAAAGGCCCTGGTCAGCAGAGATGACTCCGTGCCTACCCAGCAAACCAGCATCACAACTGTTCTTTCTAACACTGATGAGAGCAGAGTGCTAATACAGTTAAGCTCAGGTCACAAACATTCTGTTCCTGAACAAGCTTAATTCTTTTGTTTAGAACAGCGCTGTTTTGAGATATCTTTAGAAAAACCAGTATTGAGCTGGGCGTGGTGGCACATGCCTTTAATCCCAGAACTCGGGAGGCAAAGGCAGGCGGGTTGCTGTGAGTTGAAGGCCAGCTTGGTCTACAAAGTGAGTCTAGGACAGCCAGGGCTACACAGAGAAATCCTGTCTTGAAAAAGAAAAAAGAAAGGAAAAAACAAAAACCAAAACAAACTAGGATTATATATGTCAACAATCTGGTTTCATAATTTGTGTTGAATTTTCCTGACTTTTGTCAGCAGGAAATATGAACTACACTCTAGCTAAATCTTGTTTTTCTCATCCCTTTCATTTTTCCTTTCTACCCTTCCTCACTAATATCTCAGAAATATAAATAAATAAAAGGTTCTTTAAGCCAGGCATGGTGGAGCACACCTTTAATCCTAGCAGGTGGGAGGCAGAGGCAGGCAAATCAACATGAGTTCAAGGCCAGCATGGTCTAGGACAGCCAAGGCTACACAGAGAAACCCTGTCTCAAAAACCAAAACCAAACAAACAAACAAAAATCCTTTAAGAAAAAAAACACTGTCTAGAACTTCTACCATGTTAAATCCATAATTCTATGATTTAATCAAGTTATTAGGCATACCGTTGATTACAGACTTTACAATAGCAATCACCTAGACATAAAAAATAGATCAAGACATCAAATTTCATCAGAGAACTAAAACACATTAAAAGGCCAATTTTAAAACCAGAAGTTTCAACAGAGTCCATGATTCTATGATAGTGTTTTTGTACGTGCGTAACTCGTCACTGGTCAGAAGCTGCCTTTGACAGGGCACAGACAGCTGGACACTGCCGGCTACTCTGTGAACAGGGATGTAGTTCCAACTACACCGGAATCCTCTCTGCAACGGTTCTGTACTTTCAGGACACCGGTCTTTTGTTTAAGCTTACTCCTACATTTCCATTCTCTTAATTCAGCCATAGTTTATAAAAGACATGTATTTTTGTTGTGAGCCTATATCCTAGGCAATTAAAAAGTATTTTTGCTCTAAGAGCAAAAAAAGCAAAGTCCTATCTTTTTTCCATTGTCCATCAACAGCAACTTGCAAACAAATTAAGAAATCAAAACTATGTTTTTGCTGGAGGTTTATTTTGGAAAAAGTGGTTGAAGTTACAAAGATACATTTGTACTACAAGTCTAAAAAATATAATTTAAGAGAGCAATTTAAGTTCTGACACACTCCTAAATGTGCTTGTGCCCAGGCCCTCAGAAAGGGGGGCTAGTCTTATGCCGACACCTCCCAGCAGGGACACTTTCCAAACAAAAGTGGGTACTCTGGTAACAAAACAGAGTTCCACTACAAAACAATCCTTCCCCCACCAGCCTACGCACACCAATATATCTGTTCCGCAACATTAGCTGGGCAGACGTGAAGCATCCATGTCACCAAGGACAGAATGCTTTGCACTTACAGCATCTCAACTGCACAGTGACCAGGACACGGCACGCCTAGTCCTTTACCAGAGTTCAGCAAAGCATCAAGCGTTTACAGTCATTTCCACTGTTTCTTTCGTTTAACAAATGTTTTTCCAAATTTTATAAAACATGCCATGTCACACCCAGAACCAGCTAGAGCCTGGCCAAGCGACACCGACTGACGAGGGCTCTACCTCCTGTCTTTTTTACCAGCCTTCCTCTTCCCGGACAGCAGGTGCTTGGGCTTCATGTCAAACACGTGCCTGTCTGCCTCCCCTTTCCTCCCCAAGCGGTTCATCTTCTTCTGCGCTTTCTTCATCATAGTCTTGGCTTTCTTCACCATCTGCACAGGAGAATACACATTGATGGAAGCCACACTTCTATCCTGGGAATAATGGATCACCTGGGACCCATTTTACCAACGCAGGTGTGAACTATAAAGACCCTATTGCGTCTCGGTAACTGCTGCCTCTCAGACGACAACACTATCTGCAGGAACTCAGTGACTATCTAAGGACACCTCCGAGCTTTTAGCAGACCAGAGAATACCTGTTCAAACTTTCAGTGAAGCTCAAGACCACGAGAGCACCCACTGCCACATCTGACTCCTGTCCACGCCAGTATTAAAACCCATAGTGCATAGCGCACACTCGTAATCCTAGCTGGGGGTGGAAGCCGGGGCAGGAGGACTGCAGTTCTTAGAGTGCAGTCTGGGATACATGCTAATACGCTGCTTCAACTCAACACTCACTTCCTAGACTTCCAGGGAAATGACAACTCAGGCTTCCATTAAGCAGAGAGCCTGCCAGTTTACATCAGGTTTAGAAAAAAAAAGTTTTTCCTCTTTAAAAAAAAAAAAGTGAGATTTTAAACAACCACTGCATCATTTCAAGACACTACAGATAACACCATAGGGAATCAGGCAACCACCTTGAAGGGCAGAAACTCCCCTCATAATGTAAATAAACCAAGTGTGCCCTGCACTACTTCCTCACGAGGAAATGGGGCTCTCTTTCTAGTTTCTTGCAAACACTTGGGCCACAAGGCCAGACCGTCCATACTTTAAGAGACAGTGTCTGTCCATCCTCCATCAGAATGGTTTACCAGGACACCTACCCAGGGTTCCTCTATAAAGGACGCCACAGATGAGAGAAGAGTGACTAGCTAAGCTCCTAACCACACCCCTGCTCCTAACAAACCTTGACATCCCGAAGGCCAGAAACGTCACGTGGAGTTCGAGAACAACTCCGACTCCGGGCTACGGAAGAGGGTGGAACAGACTCTTCTCTCTTTCTCTTCCTAGTGGCACTCCGAGATCTTCTTGCCTGGACTGCATAGTGGGCCTGCAACGCACGAGCAGCAAAGTCACTAACCAAAATTCTTCCAACAAGAAGAGAAGACAGTTAAGGTCTGCAGGACCACTATCACGCAAATCAAAGGATTTGGAGTGTCTGTTGAGATGTACTGGCACAGGGTCTGGTTTGAAGCAAAGGGTTATGGGTCAAAAGCATCACTATGGTGCTCCTGCCCTCCTGAGTTCAGCAGCCACGCTGTTGGTAAATCAGATGGTGTCTTTGAGCTGTAGCTCTTGTGCATGCTCTGTGTTTTCATGTTCTCTACTGGTTAACATCAATCACGTACGGCAATGACGATGCTTTTCATCCAGTTTCTACAATATACGTAGAGGCTTTAGCCCCCCGTAAATAGTCTAGGTAATAGATATACTCACCAGCTAAATTTATGTGCGTTATGTGCATGCTATGACATTCACATAGTAAGATCACCTAGCTACAGCTTTCTCCAGACACACCCACATCACTAAGCAGCACATGGCTGTAGGTATGGTATGGCAGCACATGCCTGACTACCAGCACTGGACAATAAAGGCAGAGAACACTGAGTTTGAACCCAGCTCAGGCGCAAGAAAAGCACAAATCATCTGAACCCACACTAGCTGCCCACAGACTCACATTGTCCTTATCATCCATGTCAACACCAAGGCCCCGCATCTCATTCTCCAAATCTGCCCGCTGAACCTGAAAGGGGGCAAGGGGGGAATAACTTGCTTTAATTAAAATGTCTGTTGAAATTTAATTTTAAAAGAAAAAAGAGAGAGGAAAAGCATACAGTGATGCCTCAATGGACAGATAAATAGTTGGCAGACACAGGTTCTGTCCAGTCTCTGGATCCTAATGCTCACAACCCTTACCATTTCCTTGGTTCCAGAAGGTGCTTGAGGTAAAGGAGAATCTTTATTAACATCATGCTTAAGGCCATAGAGACAATGGCATCTCAAAGTGAACACATGAAGTGGGATGCGTCTTGCCGTCTTCTGATCCATTCACACCTAGAATGGTTTCCCTATTCTCACCAGTAACAGAGACCGATAAACTGCCTTGTGGATTTAGGAGTCTCAACCAATAGAGAAACCAAATGATATAAAAATGTTAGCACTGGGCATGGAAGCACACATCTGCAAAGCTGGCACCTAGAACAGGAGGACTGGGAGTCAGGAGCTCCTTGGCTACACAGGGTCAAGGCTAGCCTGGACCTCATGAGACCCTGTTTAACAACCAGGCAGCATCCTCAAACTTCAGCAGGTTTAGCCTGAACTCGCACAATTGAAGCACTGACTGGCTCGGTTTGTAATAGGGTTGTACCTGGAGTTGCAACTCATGGAGCACAAATGTAACTGTCAGAACTAAAAGCCCAAAGCAAAGCACCTTCTAAGTCAGTGTACTGAGTCCCTCAGAGTGCGCCACCTGACATCCCCAAGTGGTGGAAGTCAGTCTCTAGTGGAGGTTTACACAGGATCCAGCATGCGAGCTCGACCCTGCCTCTGCAACACCCAGAACTGACCTTTTTGGCAGTTCGGGGCATCCTGGGCCCCTGTGTATTCTTTTCTTTGGACTGTAGAATTTTCAACTTCTTTTTTTCTCTAATTTGTTTTGCCAGCTGTCGGATTTCCAACATTTCCTCATCTTCAGTTTCAGAGTCACTGTCATACTCTCCAGCGGCTGTTCTTAGCTCTTCTTCCTTTTCTAATTCTTCCAATTTCTTTAAAAAGAACCATAAAATTAACAAGGAAAAACTTGCTAGGAAATAAGTGTAGCAACATATTTATAGAAATCACGTTTCCTTAAGTCTCTGAAGATATGAGAATGTTGTGTTGTAGTCTTGTCACAACTGGACCCCATTTGTATACAGTTAATCTCACAAAACAAGGGATGCATGAAGGCCTTGGAGACAGGATGAACGCTGCACGCACTATTTTCTGCCAATTCCATTTTGTCCTTAAAGAAAAAAATGTAGGGACCCTTTCCCTCATACTCAGTGTTCCCAGCAGAAACATGAAATAAATTTTGTACAAGCTCCCATTCATCCTCTCAAATAGCATTTTAAATACAATCACACCACTTATAAAATAAGACAAAATGAAAATTTAAGTATGCATGTGGAATTGGGGACATAGCTAAGTGGCAAAGCCCTGGCCTAACAAGCACAAGACCCTGGGTTGATCCCCAGCAAAACACACACACACACACACACACTCATAAAAACACACATTCACACATAAATAAATAAATAAATGATGAGATAACTGCAAACACTGACTTGCGATGGAATAACAAGTAAAGGATAGGTACCAAAGCAGGAAAAAGGTCAGTGATGGGACAGCTCTCTAGGGAAAAAAGTCTAAGAAAAGGCTGGACCCACTGAAGTTAAACTCCTCTTTCAGATTAGAAGGATCTAAACATAAAAAGGTCAGTGGGAGCTGGCCACGGTGGTACATTCCTATAGTACCTGCACTTGGGGAGGCAGAAGCAGGATTATCTCTGTGAGTTTGAGGCCAGGCTGGTCAACAAAGCAAGTCCAGGACAGCCAGGGCTACACAGAGAAACCCTGTCTGGAATCACCTCCCCACCAAAGAGTCAGCGAGTCACAGAAATCTGGACATCAGACCCCCCACCCTGTGGAATGAATTTTCTTGGTAATGTGATGCCACTTGCTGGACTAGCAAAAGGAGTCTACAGGAGGAGATCTGAGAGACTGAGAAAAAGTCAACAACAGTTACAGAGAGAAGACTGAGCCACTGACAGGATCTCCACAACACTAACGTAAGCTCAAGTGACACAGCCCATTACAGGTCAGTGTGACAGGCCTGGGCACCCAGGACTACATAGGACAAAGGGGGAGAGAGAACAGAGCCGTCTGCACGGTGGAAAGTCTCCAAGGAAGCAGAGCACAGGCTAGGATGCCTCAGGACACAGAACAAAAGGACTGGGAAGTACTGTTTGCCTGCCGCAGTGGGGAGGGTGATTTAAAGTGCTGCAGACCTTCATGATAGCAGGATCGATATAATCAGCAACATTATGGCCTTCCCAGATCTCCGGGATCTTATCATATTTCTCAGATGAATTCATTAAGTCCCAGTATTCTAACATTGAAAGAAAAACAAAAAGTTACATTTACAGTAGTTTCTAGTACCTTCAAGTACTGTGCCACCACAGTGATTATTCTGGATGCCAAGTAAAACCCCTTACAAGGTAACAGAGCTGCCGTGTTCAACACTACCTAAGTCATTACTAACAAGATCAACACTGACCTGTATGCCCAACCTTCAAGTACTACAAAAATACTCCCTTCATCTAAAACAACAGAAACTTATACGGAAGACATTTTATACAGCTTGCAAGTCTGCAATTTCTAACTTTCAAAATCTGGAAAACTTATAAACCAACAAACACACTGGAAGACTTTCACTGAGCTCCTTTCTTTCCTGACAATGGCATACAACTGACATTTCAAAACGTCATACTTACTCTGAAGATCCAAAATATAATCATCTCCCATTTCCAGCTCAAGATCTCGTTCCTGCCAAGAGAACGTCCAGAAGTTTATCGTCACTCTTACGCCCCAGATGCTTGCTACCCCTCCCTGCCAATGAAACAGCTCTGATCCTCTCGGCTCTGTGTCTAACCGGAGGGCTGTGTCTAACAGGAGGGGTGCTTTCGCCACCTGGACTACGTGTCTCATGGACTTTATTCTCTGTGACGTCACGTCAACTGAAGAGCTTCAGTCCGGGGTATGTTAAGGATTCACCACTGTGCCCCTGAGCCTTACAGGGCAAAGCCTGGGCACACTCAGCTTGCGTCCGTCTACTGCATCAAGCCTGCTTCACGTGGCTGAAGCCCTGGAAAGGCTGCCTTTTCTGGTGTGCAGGCAGGTCTTCCGTCCCAATCCATAAGAAACCCAGACAAAGTGTGACAGTCACCTACCCTCTTCTTCCTGGGCTCCGCAATCTCCATTCTTTTCCTTCGAGCCACTACTCCTTCTGGGATGAAAGGGGGTCTCTCCTAAGAACACATTATTCAAAGTATATGAAATGCCTTCCAGGGTGCGAGAGAAACTTTAAGGGAACAAAAAACCAAAGCCAAAGGTAGTTTGGAAGGGTAACACAAAACCATCTAAACCAATTAACACAAAGTGCATTCTGGGGAGTGAGTTTCAGGGCCAGAGTGGGGAAAGGAGACGAGACAACCCCCAAAATTGATTCTATAGTTCATTTGGAAAAAAATGAAAAGTATCCAGAAAAATTATATTAAGAAAGTAAGATAAGAGAACAACGAACAATGAACGAGTAACAGAGATAAAACCAAATACGTCTAGAATTCAATGGCATTAAATTCATTAGTTGAGACCAACGGCTACCCCAGGAAGATAGGCCCACAAGTAGTAAACCACACTTTCCACAGAACAAAGTAAATTCAGCACACACAAAGCATCAACCCAGATGAGAAAGGAAAGCAAACAACAAAAACAAAACCATGAAAATACAGAAGAACATGACACTTTAAAGCATTTTAGGTATGAACATAGCCTGTTTTCTGTAGAATCAAAACTCGAATAACTAAGAAAGAACTATTGTATGTTAATATTCTGAAAATGTGTAGCTCTTCTGAGATGCTTTTAAAAAACGAGGGGCTGGAGAGAGTTCAGCAGTTAGGAACACCTGTCGCTCCTGCAGAGGACCTGGGTTCAGTCCCCAGGACTTGGGTGGCGGCTCACCACTGTGACTAGAGTTTCAGGGACTCTGATAACCTTCAGAGACCCCAGGAATGGACATAGTGTACATATTTACAAAGCAGGCAAAATACTCATCTACGCACTAAAAAAAAGAATCTTTAAAAAAAAAAAAAACTTGAGGAACTTACATCCTGAAATAAAGATTTCTTTTTGCAGTAACACATATATCAAGATGCAGATTGCTTATAATGTCAAGAAAATAAAAATGTAAAAAAACACATACTTCTGCTGGCTCAATTTAAAAAAGGGCAGGAGGGGTGATAAACTACACCCAAGCCACTTCTAAGTAACAAAAGAAAAGCTCACTAGCAACAAGCTCTGACAGGGAAAAGCAGGGTGCGCAGAGCTCTTTACTTCACTCCTTCCTACAGGCGCACGTGACTTCAGCAGGAACAAAAACCTGAAGCCTACATGTGAAGCCCACTTGTGTTCACATGTGATCATCTGCAACACCAGGGAAGCACACGTGGCCAGCAGCGCAGTCGCTGAAGCCCGCAAGACCACCTTACCTTATCATCCCTCTTGTTTGGCACAGCTAAGTGCAATCTGTTCAGAACCTCATTCACTTTATTTCCTTTCATTTTCGTCTCTACTCGATGAGCCAAAAGCCTATCACAGGCCTAAGAAAGTACAAAAACAAGAGTCACAAAGCCACTCTACACCAGCCCCAGCCACGCACTACAATGAAGAATCAAGTCTCCACTCACCGACAGGCTGACAGCTGGGGGCAGCACTTCCTAAATATTTCCCTTCAGCAGGTAACTAGGCTAGTAAGAACCACACCAACTCTTTATGAAGTCTGAATCCTGAAGCTGCTCAGTACCCTTAACCTCTCTTCTTCACAAAAATAAAATGTTCCCCCATAGGATTCTAGCAATTTGAACAACTAATCCTATTCAAGGAAAACAAACAAACAAAAACTAAACTAAATTAAGTTGTTTTCAGTGTTAATAATTCCTAAAAATAAAACAGTTTTCCACCACAACTGACTTTTCTAAAACAAAAACATCAGCCGTGAGTTAATGAAGCACCAACCTCTGTTTTAACTTGAATGACTCCTTCCTCAGTCAGGGTGCTGGTCTCAATGACAGGGAAACCTTCGGCCTGCAAGTCCATAAATATTTTCTAGGAATACAAATGAAAAGAAGTGAAGCATGCATGACTGTTCCCAGTTTCCCAGAGAACAGCTTGCATTGTTTTGCAAATGGAAGTTGCAAATGCTATTTGCTCAACAGCTATGACTTATTTTTTAAGTTAATTTTCATAATAATCTTCTACAATTAAAAATAAGTTAGCAGAGGCAAGTGGATCTCTCAGTTCAAGGCCATCCAGCCTTCTGAGCAAGATCTAGGACAGCTGGGGCTACACAGAGAAACTGTGTCTCTAAAATAAATAAAAACAAACAAACCCTTACAGGACCAAACCAGATCAAAGTCAAATAAACCCACGAACACTATGAGGTCTCCCCTGCTCTCAGTGCTAGGGATCAACCTCAGCTATCAGCTGCCACTGACCTGTACCTGCAGCCCCAAGATGCTGGGATTTCTGATGTGTATCTCTACATGCAGACAAGATCAACTTTTCACAAGATGTTTTTAATATTATTCCTTATTTTAAAGTTTCTGCCAAAACAGCCCAAGAGAATTCTTTAGAAAACATAAAAATATTAAGCTATCATCTGATGACTCACTAAGACACTACAAACATCTCTCTAGCGTGGAGACAGATGGCAACCCCTAACAGACATTAAAACTTCCCACAAACAAGGTCAACCTCCATCATCAAGGGACTAAAGCACCAGTACGTAAAGGACAGGTTCAACAATACAAGCGTTAAGCTGTAGATTTTTAATAGCATCCGTTTCCCAAGTGTGCAATACCAACGACTAAAGACGTAGGCATACCTTTACTAGTGATACCAGAAAGATGACCTAAGTGATGTCAGTTCTCTGCTAAACAGGTGGCAAGTAATCAATTATTCAGGCATTACCATCACTGGCCAGACACCTGGGCCGCAGAAGGGTGACTCACTTTCCTACCATCCTGCTGAGTAGTGCAGCTGGACCTGCACCTGACCCCAAAGCCCGAGCAGCTGAGCGGTTTGCCTGACGCCTTAGGACCTCCTCGTGCTGGCCTGCTCTTCTTCCCTCTCTTCTCGTCAATGCCTTTCAGACTGAGATTACTTACAAAACATAAGGGCTTTTTGTTTGTCTGCCTTTTAAGACAAACTGATTGTCTGACACCAGAATTAGATAATTAGTAACTTAAAGAATACAGCTGACAGCTGATCTTACCACTTGAGATGAACAGACAGGAGGATCAAGAGTTCAAGGCTATTTAGACCTGTTTTTATATAATCAGCCAAACAAAACCAAAAATGTTATGTTCTGCCCTAAGACGACAACTCAAGACAAGATAATCCTTACCATATATAAACTGTCCATATATAAATACCATATATAAATAGAAGAGAGCAGGAACCAACACACTCGTAGGGAACACACAGTCCTCCCTACCTCAGCAACCTTCTACCTTAATTTAAATATGACAGCATCTTTCATTCTAGTGTATTGGTTTTCAGAAAGCCAGCGTGCATCAGTCACTTGTGCAAACTCCTACTGTTGCCATACCACAGGGGTTTGAACCAGGGGTCTGTGTGCCCAAGGATGTTAATTCTGACAAGCTACAAGGTAAATGTGAAGAGAACTTCTAGTCAGGGACCACAGTGAGAACACTGAGCCTGACCCCAAAGTATTAATTTAAGTACATGTCTCTCAGGACATTTATCTTGAAAACTGTCTACTAAAAGGGTTAAATTGTTTGAAGAGTTATGTCTACCAACACTTAATGTTGGCAGACACTGCAACATGTTCACAGCTCTGAAAACGCCATCTTCTAAGAGCTTAGAAAATGGTCTCTTTTACTCACTTGTCAAACTTATTTAGCCACAGCCTCCTTTGTATAATAAAGTAAGCCATATTTATACCCACTCGGGAATGCTTCCCTCATACACCTGATGCCCTAAGGTCTGAAAAAGATAAAAGCACACACAGGGGATACCTGGCTTCCTCTTGGGTACCAATTTAAAAGCGTCATTTCCTAGGTAACCACATTTCCCAAAAGTCAAGTGTAGCAGCCCACACTCCCCCAATGCAGGTGTCTGCACAGACTGAAGACAAAGCAGGAACCAGCAAACTGTGGCTTACTCTCTTGCCACTAAACCATCAAGGGTCTTCCTGGTGTGCGCGCGCGCGTGTGCCTGTGTGTGTGTCAGTGATTTACCTGATCTTCCTCAGCAAGTTCAGCTATTCTCTTCACATCACATTTGTTTGCTACGACGATAAGAGGCTGACAAGGAAGAAAAGAAACTATCACTTTCACAGCACAGAATAATGTAGGCCCTTCCTTGTCCATGACTTGCTTTCTACAATTTCATTTACCCAAGCTGAGATCAACTACTACTGGAAAACAGAAAGTGGAAAGTTCTGCAACTAAACAATTTATAAATTTAAACTGTGACCCATCCTCAGCAGTGCAATGAAACCTTTTGCCTTAGTGCTGCATTCCACCCAGGACACACATCGTCCTTTTGTCTGGCTTACTCATTGTGGATGCTACCAGGCAACCAGCTATTTGGTTTAGGTCAGTTATCATATCAACTGTCACATTACTAATAGCTGTGGTCAAGTAACACAGAGCATCAGTACCATCTATGGTTTCAGGTAGCTACAGTGGTCTCAGAACCCAGTACCCAGGAGTAAGAAGGTTCTAGTGTGTGAATCAAACACTAGCTGCCACACTCACCTTGTTGATAAACAGAGGTCTGATATTCTGGAAGAGTTCTAGCTGTTCCTTCAAGCCATGGCCACACTGCTCAGACAAGTCCATCACATATAGAACCGCAGCGCGGAGGTGGGCCAGAGCTGTGATAGCCTGCATTTCAATGGTGTTCCGATCCTCCAAAGGATGATCCAAAATCCCTGGGGTATCTACAACCTAAAAACCAGGTGCCATTACCCAAAACGCACTCACTCAAAAATGTCTTGGCTGGCACCAGTCATTCTCATACATGCAAACAAAACTAGTAAGTAAAACACTGGAAACTGCCCATGATAAAATAAACAAAGGAACAAGGGGGAAAAGTACTTTTTCTTTATAAAACAAAAACCAAATCCAGAAGCCTGATGTGGTGATGGCTGATGCCTGTAATCCTAGCACCAAGGAAGCAGAAACAGGACTGCCATGAATTTAAGGATAGAATGACGCACAGTGAGCTTAAGGTCAGCTTGGTTAGAATGAGACCCTGTCTCAAAAGAACAGATACAGGGGACTAAGGAAAACCCCACAGAGACCATTAAAGAAATACTGCCTTTGGGAGAAATGAGCCCTCTTTTCACACAGCCATCAAGAAATACAATACTGAGCTAGGCAGTGGTGGTATGTCCCTTTAATTCCAGCACTTGGGAGGCAGAGGCAGGTGGATCGCTGTGAGTTCGAGGCCAGCCTGGTCTACAAAGTGAGTCCAGGACAGTCAAGGATACACAGAGAAACCCTGTCTCGAAACCGCTGCCCCTCCCCCCCATCCCCAAAAAAGAAACAGAACACTGGAATAAATGACAAACTCTCCCAACTCCCAAGACTTGGCTTCATCATTTATAAAACTGGATTTGGTTGTAAACTAGACATGCTTTGACAGTAAATGCCACTTCTAGTGATAGAGCTTCAAATAACACAGAGACTCTTATTCAATAGAGACATCACTAAGGAAATGAAGTCACCCCCGCAGAACTAAGCAGAGATCCAAACAGCAGCTGCCAGCTTGCTCTCAGGTACATGTGTGTGATGTTGTTACACATCTCAGGCCATTTCTCCTTGTGATGATGAAGGTTTCAAGTTTCTGGTGAGACCACAGAAACCATCCCCCCACCCCAGGGCTGTCCCAAGAGGCTGCTGCTCACCACTGACCGTATACTAAGTACACTACAGAGTGGAGCTATGCCACCTTCTTTAGAAATCATCAAATCTACTAAACCAAAACCCAGGTGTCTGTTCTATGTTTGCAGACAAGACTCTCACCTGCCAACGCAGATACTTATAATCCATGTGCCCAACAAACAGAGACTTGGTGGTAAATGCATAGGGCTGAACATCCACATCTGCTCTTGTCACCTGGAAGAAGAAACCAGAACCAAAACTATTATTTTCACACTCATGAGAGTTCCAAACTACAATTCCCCCAAACACTCTAAGCACAGCATCTACACTTTTCCAGGAGCAACTTTAGCCAAGCACAGCAATGCTGCTGATGCCTGAAGATCAGAGGCTCAGTCAGAGTCAGTCTGGGCAGTGCAGAAAGCCTGGCTCAAAAGAAAAAGGCTGCGGACAGCAGCCAGTGAGAGAGCACGGCCTAGTGTGTGTGAGGCCTGGGCTCAAACCCTCACAACACAAACAACACACCCTATTTGGTAGGATAAAATCCTCTTCCCCTCCCATCATGGGCCCACTAGCCACTGTCTATTCTCCAAGGTTCAATATGCAGTTCATGTTACTGAACTTTTCATCTTGTTGAATTAGTTTAAAGCACAACTCAAAAAGTTACATGTGGCCAGAGGCCACTGTATCATCCCCTAGAGCACAGAACAGTCACAGCAGATTCAAAGCAGCTGACAGGCATTTGAAACTTCAATTAGATCCCTAAGAGCACTGTTTGCTACCAAGTCAGGATAACTTGTGAGCAAAAATAAGAACTGCTGGGTCAGCACGGTGGATCAGTAGGTAAAGGTGCCTGTCACCAAGCCTGGTGACCTGAGTTCAATTTCCAGGACCCACACAGTAGGAGAGAACTAACTTCTACAAGTTGTTCTCTGACCTTCATCTTACACACACACACTCCCTCCCCGACCCTCTCTTTTTCTCTCCATCCCCCCCAACACCCCTCTCCCCCCCACAGACGCGGTGCGAGAGAGAGAGAGAGAGAGAGAGAGAGAGAGAGAGAGAGAGAGAGAG
>OU015749.1:2849332-2862652 GCA_907169655.1 Acomys percivali | reverse complement strand
TGGGAACGGTGCCTGCCATGTGGCGGGTTCAGTGATGTACAGTTTTGAAAACTGATCCACCTGAGAAGACTTTCACAGTAGTCAGCGAGATCATTAGTAGGCAGTCGTAATAGAACAGCCAAGTATTTGAGTTCTCCCATCTCTTGTGTATTAAAAACAATAAATTAAAAAAAAAATGTTCAAAGAACCACAAAAACTTTATGCTAACTGCTTTAAAATACATTGCTTACTAAAGTCCAGTTGCTAATATCAAGTCAGTTTAGAGTAATTTCATTCTTTTTAAAAATTTTTTATTTTATTTATTTTTTAATTTCGTTCTTTTTTTTTTTCTAACCCTCAAGTGTTTTCTAATTCTTAACCTTTCCCAAGAAATGAAAAGTGTCTGCACCCAAGTTTCTGGAGCTGAATAAACAGTGACGACAGTCTACTGCACAGGAACGTGTTCAGCCTTATTTACCGCTCTCTGTGCTATCTCTTGTCAGCAAAGGAAATTAATTAATTAATGATGAAGTTAACAAGCTCACAAACTGGAACCTTTGGCCACTGATTCTGTTGAGCCTGAAGGAGAAGGGGGGTGCCTCTGAACAGAAACAGGTGACGCTTGGACAAGCCACAGCCATTCAAGAATCCTGGGCTTCAGAATAGCAGCCAATAGCAACCAAGAGCTTTCATCTAAGCTCACCTTTCATCTAAGCTCACCGTGGTGCTGGCAAGCGCAGACACTCAGTGCACAGGAAGTGTGGGAGGCAGCCCTGGTGCTCCTGAGATGCGCTTGGGAACAACACCAAGGATTCAAAAGGAGCTGGACTCCAAAGCCAGCCCTGTCACTGAGTCACCGACACATCAGTTCCTTCATTTCTTCTCTGACAAATAAACACATCAAACAGGCTAAACATGATTCTCCGAAGGCTTATAATTATACAACCATACATGTCACTTACATCCAACTTAGGGAAATCCGTCAGAATCTGGGAGAGTCTGTCATGGTAATTCTGTTGAGTAAATTTGACTTTTCTCATATAAAAATGTCGAATTCGATGAATTTGATAATGTTTATGAATAACTGTTGGAGTCTTTCGTTGAGTCTTGGATAATGTCAGGTCAATAAAGTCCTGTGATTAAAGAAAATAAGGCAAAATTCAAACATGTACTTTCTGTTCATTTGTTTATAACCTTAAAACACTAATCTAGTACTACATGGGTTAAACTACAAAACTTACTTTTTCTTTTCTTGGGGGGAGGGGGGGTCTGAGACAGGGTCTCTCTGTGTAGCCTTGGCTGTCTTGGACTCGCTTTGTAGACCAGGCTGGCCTGGAACTCATGGAGATCCGCCTGCCTTTGCCTCTGCCTACAGCTGTGCGCCACCATGCCTGACCAAAACTTACCTTTTCTAACTCAATATTTTATATATAACCTGGCTCATCTTTATAGTTTCTGGCCTTTAAGAAAACTTGGCAGCCACCACCAAAACTAAAATGGTTGGAAGACTCTCCACAATCCTCAAGAATGCCCGAAGGAGAGGGCCAGTGCAGGCGGCGTCCATCATGGTGTCAGAAGCCTGACTTTCATCACGCCCTCTCAGTCCTATACCAAGTGTGCCACATGACCTACCAGGCCACGCCTGACACCTCACCCAGCACCTGCTCCAGATAACGGGAGCATGCTCCATGTGCCCAGCCACCCCAGGACCCTTGTTTGAAAAGGCTGAGAAATCTGTGAATATGCCCAACTGATGGAGGAGGCCACTCCCCTATTAACCCTCGAATAAATATGGGGGTGCTTGCTAAATGGTAGCTGAAATGTATTTTACCCCACGTTTTTTAAAAATGCCATTTCAACTTTCAAATTCCTAAGAAAACTCAAGAATTAGAAGAACTACTGAGAAAAAAAAGCCAGTTCTTTGATTTCAAGGATGTTGTAGCTTTGATTTTAAGGGGACATACAAAAACAAACCAACTCATCATCTAAATTTTCCTATGTATGAGGATTTGAGATTTTTGTATTTATTCCTCAGTAGGGGTCGGAGGAATCACTTTTACCCAATCACTTTTACCTTCCTTTGATCACTTTTATTAATTCAATAACATTGATCATTCCTATAATAAAGGATAAAACTAACACAATGCTGACGATAAAATAGTGAATAAGACACCAAGATCTGCTGGGCATGGTAGCACACACCTTTAATCCCAGCACTCGGGAGGCAGAGGCCAGCCTGGTCTACAAAGAGAGTTTCAAGACAGCCAGGGCTATTACACAGAGAGACCCTGTCTGGTGTGTGTGTGTGTGTGTAGGTGGACAGTGGAGGACACCAAGATCCAGTGAAAGAAGAAGTACAGGCAGGTAACCACAATACAGACGTGAAGGCTCATGAAGGGCATGAATGCTCAGGCCTGCTGCTCCTCACTCTGGTACCTTCTACAGCCCTCACATTTCTAAGGAGACAGTTCAGAAGCTGCCCACTGAAATGATTCCCCAGACTCACCCACTTATCACTATACCCTTTGTTTGCTTTTGAAACAGGGTTTCTCTGTGTTCAGCCCTGGCTCTCCTGGAACTTGCTCTGTGGACAAGGGGTTAAAAGTGTGCATCACCACTGCCTTCTTACTATATTCTTTTTTTTTTTTAAAGATATACACAGTGTTCTGCCAACATGTACACCTGCATGAGAGCAGATCTCATTATAGATGATTGAGAGCCACAAGGTGGGCTGGTACTCGAACTCAGGACCTCTGGAAGCACAGCCAGTGATCTTAACCTCTGAGCCATCTTTCCAGCCCTTATTATATTCTTATACTGTCCTAAATACTTGATATTAAGGAGTTTATATTCAAGGTTCCTTCCCTCCACCCCGTCCAGCAAAACACAGATATTTGAGTTCGTCATATAAAGTGGCGCACTACCTCACATGTATGTGCCATATACTTTAAGTAGCTGTAATTCTGTATGTGCATGGTGGCTTATGCCTTTAATCCAAACACTCTGGAGGTAGAAGCAGGCATATTTCTGTAAATTCCAGACCAGCCATGGCAGCATAGTAAGATGAAAAAACAAAGTCTGTGTACATTAGATATAGATGCAAATTCCAAATAGTATTTTTGATCTGTGGTTGGTTGAATCTGGATTTGGAACTCAGACACAGGACCAATTGTATGTCACTCATTTCTCCCTCATTCTGTGGGTGTAAACACATTTATGTATTCCTTTAGAAAATGACTCTTAAAGAAGCAGAATATTTTTGTGCATATCTATACACACAACCTAGCACACACTTTACAAAAGTGTCCCATACTCTTCAGACTGAATTTTTATTTCCAGTCACCAAAGGACTGCCACCACTCTTCTCCACATAGGCAAACTCATGCTTTCTAGAAACAGACCTCATTCAGGTCAACAGAGACTCATGCTGTACTAAAGTTCTTTACTAGGTCAGTTATACTGACAAAGTTCATTTGATCCAGTGAATTGTATTGTGAGTGAAATAAAAAGTGTACAAATTCCTTCAGCATGTGCTTGAGAAGTGACTGGGGCGATCACGGCGGCTGAAACACAGCTGTGATTCCTACATGTGGCTCCCTTCTTTCCAAACACTACAAACCGGTGAGAAATGTACCACAACGACTATCAGAAAGAGGAAGAAGGGAGGAATAACAGAGGTTTAAAATAATAATAATAACTCTGTATATCACTAGTGAAACATGTTTTGTGTCTCTTAAAGCCAGGGTCTCCAGAGATCCAACTGCCTCTGCCCCCTTAGTGCTGGCATTAAAGGCGTGCACCACCACGCCCACCATTAAATACTAGTTCTTTGCAAAACGTTTCAAAAGACACTCATTCTGAAAGGGGATACCGAAAATACTCACATTGCTGTAAAATGAATGCTAATGACACTGGTTCCTCTGAATTGACCCGGCAATTCAATGCCCATGGCAGGCCAGCGAAACACATGTATCCTTTTAGGTTCTTTAGCCTACCTACTTACTACTCGCTACTTTGGGGGAGGCTTGCTATGTTACCCAAGTCTGGCCTCACCACGTTTACCTTGGTATGGTATGCTTAAAGCCAATTGCATTTCCCAAGTCAAACTACAAATGACAACTACTTAATTTTTTTTTAACACTGTGATAGTACGGATCGCCTTACTTAAAGAGGAAGGTGCTACACTGAACAAAGCATCCCGAAGCAGCGGACGCACGACCCTCCCCGCTCACCACTTCAGGCTTCCTGCCTTGCTTATTTCACTGCGGCCACCACCCAGGACATTTTGTCACTTCGGCAGGCCATATAAGAATTACAGACTCTGGACGGGTTCTGGGGTCTTGGAGAGAATCGAAGGTTTGAGAGACCCGTGGACAAGGGGAAGAAGGGTTTGGTTTCAAAGAGTGGGCCTAATCTTGACTGTCCCGAGGATAAAGCAGTGGAGCACGGCACTGAGGGTCGAGTGGATTCATGGTCTCTCAGCCCCGGGAATGCCGACCTGAATGCTCCCTGGAGACTTGTCAGGGAACAGGGAGATAGTCAGGAACGACCTCTGTCACTCTTACCTTGGCAGACGGCACCACCGTAATCTTCTTGAAGTTGTAGTGCGCCATGCCGGCGGTGGAACACACGAGGAAACCTGGAGACGCGGCGGACCGGACTTCCGCCGTCGGCGGCGGGCGGGACTTCCGTCATTCAGCGCGCTTTGGCGTTGCGTCACTTCCTGTAAGTCGCGGGCGCGGCCCAGGCGTTCGCTGTGGCGCGCTCATAATCCGACAGCGTCCTCTCTCGGCCGGGAAGTCCGCCGCTTAAGAGACATGGGTTCCGGATGAGCCGTAGGAGGGGTCGGCTGGGCTTGAGAGGTGGGGCGAGTTAAATCCTCGCCGGGTGAAAAGAGGCGTGCCGGACTGACCACCTTGGGGGTCTCCGCGAACATTCCCGTCACCCAAGCAAGCTTCTGGCCGAGTGACTGTAGCGAGAAAGGCGGGGCGCGGGTCTCCTGCATCACATGATGTCCCCTGAGCAGCACGTCCTGTCGCCTGGCCGTGTGGAAAGTTACACATTCAAGTAAATAATGTTGAGACACGGGCCCTCTGTGGGCGGGAAAGCCTGCAGCCTTCCCGGAGCTGCCTCTCCTGACCTGGCAGCCTAGCGTGGATTTGCGGACGCGCGGCCTTCAGACCTGGCCTGGATCAGTAAAGAACCCCTGTACTGCTCAGAGGCATTGAACCCAGGTCCAGGACAGACGCACCAAGTCTGACCAGAGCCCCACGGTGGGTTGGAGCCGACCTTCCCTCTTTCGTTTCCCTTGTCATTTTAAGTAAACCACCAGTTTCTTTGCATCCTTGCAATCTAATCTGGCCCAATCCATCCACTCTTACCTCATGGTTATCTTGAACTATATGACCCTTTCTCGGGTTTTGCAGTCTCCTTCAAACTCTCTTCCCTATTGCTGTGGCATCCATCATTCTGGTACATGCTGTCTTCTTTGCTAATTTATCTTCCTGCTGTCTCTCTCTGGATACTTACTCCTCACAGTTTTTTGTTTTGTTTTGTTTTTTCTCTTCCAAGTCTCTTTTCTGAATGGTGGCTTTGCAGCCCCCATGTGGACTACTTGATGATACCGGTTTCCTTCAACCTGGTTTCTTTTTCAGTGCCAATCTGGCATTTCAGTCAGAAGTGAAATTTCCACCCTATATGATTCTAGTTAAATTGTGCATATCTGAAAATCAAGTAATTTCATCACTCTGTGCTGTTGGAAAGGACAGCCTCACTCTGGCTCCCACCAAAGTCCATAACAAGATTGACTACATAGCCAAGAGCAAGGCTTGATCAGGACTGACTGACATAGTAAATGTGGCCTCTGGGGCAAAGGTGAGATCATAAAAACAGTGGCCCCACTGACGTTAAATCCCAGGAACAGGAGCTGAGAAGGATAATCAGGATACAGCAAAAGAGCGGAAAGTGGTCCCACCCGATGGGTTAGCAGCACGTGGGAGACTCGGCCCTCAGCACCCAACTCAAATAGGAGAAAGTGGGTAAGGATGAAGTGCTTGGACGGTCAACATGGTTTTCATTCTCTCAGGTTACTCATATGGCATTAAGCCTTACATAGGGCCAACTGTAAGTCAAGCCTGTTCAAAGTAGTTTACCCCAAATTAACTCACTTAGCTCCTACAAAAACCTTATTAACAGTGGTGGAGAAACAGAAGCATGGCAAGGCCAGAAGCCAGCATGTGGCTGCACAGCTCGTGGGCCGCAGGGTCCACCTTGAACCTGAGTTGCTTGGCTCCTGCCAAACCTGCTTTAACATGCTGCTTCTAGGTCACTGTGCATGCCCTCTCACGGCTCACGTCCTCCAACAAGTCCTGCTCTTCTTCATATAGTCCCAGCATTCCAAGGTTAAAGGTCAGTGTGAAACGTGAGGTCGCCAAGTTAAATAAGCATGTTTCTTTGATATCCTGAGATCACCAGAGTTTAATGACCGTCATCATGCACTACCCTGGAGTGTTCTGTCCGTCACATTTGTAACGAACAAAGCTATTTCCTTCCCCGTTGTCCCTTTATAAAGGCCCTGTATTTTTCCTAAACTCAGTTTTCCCAAACTCTCATAGAACCAGTTTCTTTTTGTTGTTGTTTGTTTAGTTTGTTGTTTTGTTGTTGTTGTTATGGTTTTGTTTTTGTTGAGAGGAAGTCTTGCTCTGTAGCCCAGACTGGTTTGAGACACACTGTTTAACCCAGGCTTGCTTGGCACTTAACATGTAGTTTAGGATGGTCTTGAACTCACTACATAATAGTCAGACTTGCTTGAAATTTTTGGTGATTCTCCTACCTCAGCCTCCTGAGTGATAGGTTTAGAGGTATGAGACACCATACTTGGCTAAGTTAATTTGTTCTTTATTTGGAGCGCTGGAGATTGAACTAGGGAACCAATCTGCTACTGAGCTCCACCACCAGTCCTCTCTTTTATTATTATTTAGATAATTTTTTTTTCTTTTGATGGAAAGCCATTCTTTCTTCAGCACTTACAGTGAGGGAAGTAATTGAAAAATATCTTACTTAATAATGACCTTAATATTTAGAGTTATTCACATTTTATTATTTTAAAAATTTCCAGCAATGGCTGGGCATGGTGGTGACCACCTTTAATCCCAGCACTCAAGAGGCAGAGGCAGGCAGATCTCTGAATTTGAGGCCACAGATCAAGTTTCAGGACAGCCAGGATACACAAAGAAACCCTTTCTTTTAAAAAAAAAAAAAGTCCTCAGCAACCAGCAACCCTCTGATCTGATGGTAAGATGAGAGACTTGCTTCTTATCCAAGGTCGCAGCTGTAAGTGGCGGACAGCACAGATCAGGCTGAGGCCTGCTGCACTTTCAGCTATCTCATAAACACAGCTGTTTATGTACACAACATGCCTAATGGGCAGGAGGTTTTGTATAATATGAGATGTGAGTATATGTGATCACAATGCAGTTGAAGTTCACTTGTTTGTCCAGAAAAGGACGCTCATTAAGAGAAACAAGGATTATCCTTGACAAAGAGAAAACACGCTGACACTGATGTCCGAAAACAAATGTTTTATAAACCAATCAGAAAAAGCTACATATATTAATCTTTTTACTCTATTTCCCCAAAAGTAAAAGTACATCTATTTGTTTGAGTTGGGTTTTATTTTTTTGTTTTTTGAGACAGGCTTTTCATATAACTGTGACTGTCTTGGTACTCAGTATGTAGATCAGGCTGGTCTTGAACTCACGAAGATACACCTGCCTCTGCCTTATGAGTAGGGCCATCGAAGGCGTAGAGTCAAAAGCTTTGAAGTTACAGCTTCACCTCCAGTTTACAGACCGTGCGAGCCAGAACACACTACCACTTAATTCCTTTGCGCTTTAGTTTCCTTTTTTGCAATATGGAGGGAACAGCGAATACCCTCCCTCAGAGGATTATTTATGGCGCCTGAAACAGTATAAGAACACAAAAGCAAAGCATAAACTGAGGGACAGTATAGTTACTATTAGTCATTAATGTTTAATTCTAAAATTCCTTTGTTAGAATGTATTAAATGCCAATTATCTTTTAGGAATTCTTCCTTCCTGGAATTAAAGGCATGCACCTTCACTGCCTGGTGAGTTCAGTAAATCTTTACTTAGGCTTGCGCAAGTGTCCAAAGGTTGACTTTTTGAGGTTAGGAGACCAAAATTCTACCCTCAGATTATGCTAACACTGTACTTATCTGAATGTTATGCCATAACAATTAAGTATGCATGGTTATTTTTACCTCCAATTAACTTTTCCCATGAGTTACATTATCTGCTTTATGTCACAGATACTGCCAAGCTTTATCCTGAGTTATGTAGATTTGAGACTTGGGTCTTCTTACCCTTAGCATCTTAGAAGAGCCTTTAACTCTTGCAGTAAAAAACAAAAAACCCTCATCAGTTCAGTTATTTTCATACAGCTCTAGTTCAGTAACATGTTCATAAAGAAACTGGAGTATGTGCTAGCTTCTAGGGATAAAAACTACCACAGGGAAAGAGGAACTCAAACACCTCTTTATCTGTGAGTATGAAGTTGGAAAATCAGATCTGAAAACTAAAACCATTTACCAGCAGCTCTATGTGCTCTGAAACTGATCGTCTATAGATGATGCCTATAAAGGCACACACATCATGACTCATTGTGAGCCAGAGTTAGAATTGCAATGATGAAGTACCAAGCACTCTCACCACCTGCCTGTTGCTGAGAACCACCATTCCTCCCACTCCTCTCATGGTTTGCCTGCCTCGGTGCAGTCCTAGGGGCAGATTGTATCCCAGATGTTTGAGAGCATGTCTTGCCAGGAAACAAACTTTCCCCTTATCTAGGGTAAACACACCACTGGCCCCTTCTCCAGGAAAACCAAACTACTGAAAGCCTTTTAAAAAGAACTGAGGCACCAGAAACAGAAGTTAAATTGCTGATCCTCTAGCCCATTGCAAAGAGATCCAGTTACCAGAGTACAGAAGAGGGCAAGCTTTGGCTATAGTAAAAGGTCATTTGCAAGGGCACTCTGCCAAACTTCCGCCTGCAAAGAGTGTCATGATTAAAAAAAAAAAAAAATAGGGCCTCATTTTTTGAGACCTTTATTTGTAGACTGGTTCTCCTCTGTTTTCTAGCTGCAATTCTGATTGATGAAAAGTACATCTTGTAATGGATGCTGTGCCAGGGAAATGTGACCAAACTTCTTAGCTAAAAGGAAGCTTTGTGTAGGGATTAGCCATAGGCACCTGTCCTTTCTGAGGTATTAGGAGTAAGTTAAGGTGAGTAGGCTATTTACATGGCTCTCCTTAGAAACTGTGTTGTGACAACTTGTGAATCACATGCTGCTTTTTGATGTCTAGAAATTCTCCTTCTAAAAGCAATAGCCAACTCTTCATTTAAGGGCAGGAAAACTGTCTTTTGCCATCCCTCAAAGCAAGCAGCACTGCTCTGAGCATGTGTAATCACCGGGACTCCACTAGCTGAAAACTGGGGCAAGTTCCTGGTATTCTTGGGGAGCAAATATTTGGGGTCTTTGGCTTCTTTATTCATCAGGCTGTTTCAGTGAATCAAAGGCTGGGAACCCCTTTGTGCATAGGTGCATAGCCCTGAAATGTGTCGGGACACCAAACTCTGTCAACAGGGGAGAAAACCACACTGGTCTTCCAGCCTAATGACAGTGGGGCTTGCTTCAGGCCAGAAGCATGTCAATCTCGGGTCCCTTGAAGGAAGGAAAGATATGCAGGACCTCAGATCCAGGGGCTGCAGCTTGAATCCTAGTGGTCAGACACCCCTCAAATGAGGCAGCGCTCAGAATACTAGTTTTTGGTCCAGAGATAATATGTGAAGTAAAAATACAGGAGCCTGTAGAGCAGGCGGGACGAAACCTCTCTAACCTGCAGGTACGTACATCCCACTTCCTGCCCTGCAACCGTTGACCCATGGCCTCTTAGCATAAATTGATACCTCAAGCGACCAACAAGGGCTGTAAGCTGAGGTCACACAATGTAGGTCTTTCAGTGTCAAAATATTTGGTTATGAAGAGAATTCACTGAGAATTGAGTTGTTAAACTTTACTCATAATTTGCCTTTATTATAATAATGGAAAACACAACAGATAGAAGTTATACCCGAATGGAATTAGGCAATGGATTTCTTTGTTTGTTTTGAGATAGGGTTTCTCTGTGTAGCCCAGGCTGGCCTCGAACTCAGAGATTGGCCTGCCTCTGCCTCCTAAGTGCCGGGCTAAAGGTGTGTGCCACTACTGGCCAACTGGATTTTTTTTTTTTTAATTTTTTGAGACAGGGTCTCACTGTATACCCCTGATGAACTTGCTGTGTCGACCAGGCTGGCCTCTTGACTTACAAAGGTACTTTTCTTCCACCTCCTAGGGATGGAATTAAAGGAATGCATCACCATATTTGGCTTGATTTTTTTTTTTCTTAAACTAACACACTAGATTTGTTCAAGGTTTGTAGGGTTTTTAAATTTTAAATGACATATATTTATTTATTTATTTGGGGTGTTATGTATATGGAAGTCAGAGGACAGCTGGCTGGGGTCCACCATGCTGGTCCCTGAGCTCATACTGACGTCAGGCTCCATGGCAAATGCCCTCACCCACTGACTACCTCACCCGCTCCCAGTTCTGTAAGTTTTGTTGGGAGTGTAGCTACAGGACAGGTATCTCAGCTTTACACGGCTCTTGAGTCCAACAAGGAAGTCACAGTAATATCCCTGTTCGTGGATGGTATTGTTGGCTAATGTTAAAGCCACCACCACCCCAAAGTATCATCCAGACGTCTTTAGAATTACATGACTGTTTGAGTGTGTGCTCTACTTTTGAAACCAGGCTCTACCCTGTGTGATCCTGAACAAACATTTCAATATCAGTAAGCTTCTGTTTCTTATATGTAAGTTGGGAGCAATAATATATACATAGGATAGGTTAGTGGGAAACTAAATTAACATGTGTAAAGTATTTGCAGTATGTCTGGCATGTAGTAAGTACACTAAAGTGTGTATTGTTTTGTATCTGTTCTTATAGGGTGCTTACTTACAGTAATATTTCCTAAATGTTTGCACACTCCCAGCCACCTACTAACAGAGGCAGAAGGGACCAGGCTAAGAGGAACACATGTGCACTGAGGTGTGAAAGATCTAAGAAAAAGTGAGCATTTGCCTTGGAGATGACTATACAAATCATTTTTTTATTTTACTTAATCATGGCAGATTTTGTTCCTGTAACTTCTACTAACAGGGTTGACAGTTCATCATATTCAACTGGGCAATTCTACAGATGAGTGGAGAAATGCACAAAAATTACAAATACTCTTTGAGCGAGCATCTCCCACAAGGAGATGCTCACTGCTGCCAAAAGCACACCTTGAATACAGGACACCTTGAGTCTGTGGAAGACAAGGAACAGTTCTGAGCATTTTTTATAAGCTCATTTTTTTTCTCTTCCTTAAAAGTTTTCAAAGTGAAGAACAATTTGGGTCATCAGAAATGAGTCTGTGTAGAGATATTTTACTTTTTCTAGACTAGTAGTTTTCAACATGTGGGTGGAGGCCTCTTTGGGGGTTTAACCTCCCTTTCTCCCTAAAACCATTGGAAAACATAGTTATTTACATTACAATTCACAACAGTAGCAAGATTACAGTTATGAAGTAGCAAGAAAATGATTTTATAGTTGGAGGTCACCACAACATGAGAAACTGTGTTAAAGGATCTCGTCGTGAAAGAGGCTTAGAGAAGCCGGAGAGGTGGCTCAGTGGTTAAGAGCACTGTCTGCTCTTCCAGAGGACCTGGGTTCAATCCCCAGCACTCACATGTGGGCTCACAACTGTCTGTAACTCCAGTTGCAAGGGATCTAACACCTACATACCAGTGCACATAAAAAACTAAATAAAAATTAATTAAAAAAAGAAGGTTGAGAACCACTGTTCTAGACTAAGCTGTACTAGGCTCAGGGTAAATGTATAAATTTAACAAACAGTGCTGGGGAAACTATGTGTAAAAGGATGAAATTAGATCCATTTTTCTCAGCATTTCATCATACAAAACCACATTTCATATGCACAAAAATCAATTCAAAATGGATCAAATATTTGGATGCAAGACCTGAAGCTTTGAAATTGCTAGAGTTAAAACAGGAAATTCCTCAACACATAGGCAAAGGCAAAAGTAGTCCTGAACAGGATTCCAAAAGCACCAGAAATAACCCTAAGAATTGACAAATGATTTTACATAAAATAAAAAAAGCCTTTTCTCTGTTAAAAAAAAAAAAAAAACCAACCTGAGTGATAACTCAGTCTGCTGAGTAGGAAACACTTCTTTTCCAATTACACATCAAGCAAACAATGTCTAGGATATATAAGCAGCAGCGAAAAGTAAATACTGGAAAAGTGTCCTGCATGCTTAGCCATCAGAGAAATGCAAATCTAAACTGTTTTAGGGTTCTGTATCACCTCAGTCAGAATGAGTATCATCGAAAAGCATGTAGGTGAGGCTGTGGAAAAGAGGCGCCTGTTACTGCTGGTGGGAATGTAGATCCGGATAGCCACTACACAAGCCGATGTGGATGTCTCTCAAAAAACTAAAACTAAAACTGCTGTGTGACCCAGCTGTACCGACCGCTCTCCGATGTGCCTCTGAAGGCGTGTGACAGAGATGCTTGTGTCCATGTTTATTGCTGTGCTGCTCATGGTAGGCAGGGAGTGAAAACAGCCTAGCTGTGTGCCACCTGACGAATGGCTAAAAAAGGAAACGTGTATCTACACAGTGGGATTGTGTGTGCAGCCACAAGGAAAAGTGAGACTCTGACATTTGCAGGGAAATGACTGCAACTGGAAACCATTGTGTTGAGCAGAGTGAGCCAGACTTATAAAGACAAATATCTCACATTCTGTTTTACATATAGAACCTAGATTTAAATTTCTATATACATATGTTTATATATATATAATATGTATGTATATGTATAATATGTATGTATAGATAGATGATAAAAACAGACAGGATCATAAGAGGAGAGGAAGAGATTTCAAGAGAGGGGAAAATAGAAAAGGCAATGGAATGCATATAATAAGAAAGCAGGGGGCTGGAGAGATGGCTCACAGGTTAAGAGCACTAATTACTCTTCTAGAGGCCCTGAGTTCAATTCCCAGCAACCACATGATGGCTCACAACCATCCATGATGTGATCTGATGCCCTCTTCTGGCCTGCAGGTGTACATGCAGGCAGAGCACTGTATACATAATAAATAACAAGAAAGAAAGAAAGAAAGAAAGAAAGAAAGAAAGAAAGAAAGAAAGAAA